>MU715560.1:137545-192348 GCA_026770625.1 Nicotiana glauca | reverse complement strand
CCTCTCTAAAACCCCTCTCTCTCCCTCTAGAAATGTTCAGAAAAATGCTCAAAATGAGCTATAGCACCTAATATATCGATAGGGGGTCGGGTTTAGAAATTAAAAAAATAATCCCACGATGTCGGTTCTGCTATAGCAGAATGGACCGTAGAATCGATATGCCGTCTGCAGAATGCTTCGCAGAATCGACGCCCAAAACTGGGCTACACTGGCCCATTCTGCGGCCAAAATGCGACCGCAGAGTGAGAAATGCGACACATTCTGCGGTCGCAGAATTGACACACGATATCATTTTCCAGCATTTGGTAATTTGACCATAACTTCGCGTAGGAATGTCCAAATGATGAACGGTTTGAAGAGTTGGAAACTAGAATCAAAGACCTTTCATTTGATATGCTATTTACCACATAAAACCTCATACATAATTAGATGTGACCGTTTAAAGTAGAGTCCTTGTGCGAATCCATTTGAAATTTTAGCCTATTGCGAGATTTTTCCCATTTGGCATACACTTAGGCTTCCATTTGGACCTCACATCACTTACCGTAAGATTTATACTCATATTTACCAAGTCTAATTGATGTCCACCATGTTCATAGCACATAAAATATAATAATTAGCCTACGTGGCACCAAGAAATCCTAGATTAGTTAGCGAAATTTTTTGGGGCCTTACATTCTCCCCCCCTAGGATCATTCGTCCTCGAATGAGGAGTAGATTCCGACTTAAACGCTTAATATAATAAATCTCTTTTGTCACCAACCTCAAGACCTTAAATTTTGACTAACTCCTAAATTTTTCAGAAATTTCGGCAGAGTTTCCTTTGTAACTAGGCCTATCCACCTGCCAGAGATTCACAAAAATCATCTTAACGACACACACACAACTAGACAGAACACCACAATGTATATATCAACAATACTAATCTCAATATTACAAGCACTACATTGTTCTAAGGATACTAGAACATGGACTACACAGTTTTAGATCAAAACACCTATATATTACCTTTCAAGTCAAAACTAATTGATATTCAATCAAGAAAAAAACATTTTCCTTACACGACAATTTCAGCATTCCAAACGACCTTCTTAACTTACGAGCTCTATCATGATACATTCTCGGAAATAATATCAACTCCCAAACATACATAACAATGATGACAAATAGACACCTGGCATGAGTTAACTATCCATTGGCTTTACCTTTTAATAACTTCCAATGTACAATTTATATTCCACTGGATATTGCAATTCATGATAACAACAATAACCCACAATTCCATAACTTGGCATCATACCATCAAGGATGTCATTTCATAGTAACCAAACAATTATGTGTTCATAATAGTCCTTACCAGCCATTAATATAATCACAAAGGTGTTCATCAACAAGAATATAATTTCATTTCAATCAACAATCCATCTGAAGTCAAGCCACAATGATTCTTGCTAGTAGTGCAACATATAGGATATTACCATGATCATATAGCTCAATCTAAGCATATGAAAACACAAGGTATATGAGGAACGGTTACAGGGAATATCATACACCTATTGCAACCTAATATGTAATACACTTATGTTACCTTTATTATCAACTCGCATAACATTTTCAGGGGGACACTCATACTAAACCCTTGATGACCCTTAATAGTTACTCTAAGATGTGATACCATAAACTGACCATAAAATTATCTATCCAATATATGTATATATCTATATATAATCACAATATGAAGCTTTATCTTTGACTTGTCTGAACTTACCATACCCAATGGATCTAATACAATAAGAAACAACAGAGCTCAAGATCAGGCGGGAGTTATTCAGGAATCCATTAATGCGCTGAGTAGAGTACTTTATGAGGTCATATACTAAGAGACACAAGAAGTTACTACTAACAATACTTACATGGTTAATCATTGTGATTACCTCAATTATTACACAAATGAGGCATAAGAGTAAGTAGTACATGGGAAATAGGAATCATTAAGCAATTCGGTCTTGTCCCTGTGGCTATTCATGAAATGGGGAATGACATCATCGGCCACTTGCCGTGGGCACCTGGTAAGGCTCAATTCATACTATTTATGATCGATTATTTTTCTAAGTGGGTTGAAGCTCAAGCATTTGACAAAGTCCGGGAAAAAGAGGTTGACTGATGCCAAAGAAAAATGGAAGGAAATTCTGCCCGATGTCTTGTAGTCATACTGTACAACTTTGAAGTCTAGTACTGAGGCCACCCCATTTTAACTGGTCTACTGTGCCAAAGAAATAATACCAGTAGAAGTGGGATAACTGAGCCTCAAGTTCATATATGCGAACGAAGAATCGAATAGTGAGACCATGAGCACATGCTTGGAACTATTGGATGAAAGGTGTGAGGCTACCCTAGTTCAGTTGGACGCCTAGAAATAGCGGATAGAAAGATATTATAACCGAAGAGCCAACCTCCGACACTTCAAGATTGGGAACTTGGTGTTAAGGAAAGTAACATTACACACCCAGAACCTGAACAGTGGGAAGCTGGCACCGAATTGGGAAGAACCATATCGAATTGTTGGGATTACAAGAAAATGCTCGTACAAAGTCGAAGCAGGAAATGGTGTGCAACTACCGAAAAATTGAAACATGACACACTTAAAGAGGTAATACTGCTAAGGTATGATCTCCTTTAATTTTGTAATAATATTATGAATCGGACTAACACTTTCAGGCAATAACCAAGGAAGAATATGACTATTTGGTCTGAAAGCATGCATTGCACACTTTTTTCGTTGAACCGATTTTTTTCCAAATGGGTTTTTCGGCAAAGTTTTTAACGAGGCAATAGTAAATCGTACTAACTTAGATTCGAAGGCCGGTCTTAAACCGGAGTCAACGGGCACATCAATAGTATCTGAGACCTCGATTACTGGTTGCTATTACCCTTGGGTTAAGTTTTTTAGCAATGAAAGAATGAAACATTTTACTTGAATACCATAAGCTCTGTTGTTAGGATTTATTTTAAAGGACAAACGGTCAACTGAATCTTTCCCACATAGGCCAACTTGGACATTTTTGCTTCGTATTTTGTACAAAGGGCATCTTGCCCTATGAGAATTGAGCTTATTTGTGCTAGAAGATCATCATTCAGCTGGGACTGCTTGTCTGATTTCTCCTTCGTCACACGAAGTTGAACCTCTATCGATGCCAGCTTTGCCAGGGCGGTTTCCTTCTCTGAAACTAGCAGGTCCATTTTTCTTTCCACCCATCATCCATGGCTTAAACATTGTTCATCTCAAGTCAGAGTTGGTCGATCATATCGATTTTTTGCTAGACCTGCGAGGTGACGCTACTAGCTCCTCATTTTTAACTTCAAAGACCTTTACCTTTTAGACCAGGTCAGCATGGTGCCGCCTTAGGTTCGAAGCTTCCCTATAAGACCTGTCCAGCTCGTCCTGAAGGTCCTTGATAGCCCGGTTTTATTGCTCACTAAGGATCTTATATATATCTTTCTTTCGAGCCTGCTCGTTAAACTCAAACTCGAGCTGGGTGATTTCAAAGGGGACCTTTAGGAAGCTCTCACGGTGAAGCACAGAGGCCTGCAAAATAACAAATACAATAAGAGTTATTGAAACCTAAGTGGAGTCTACAAAGGAGTACTAATTCCTTACCCGATTCAGCGCCTGCAACGAGACTCAACGTGCACACCTCGTTCATATTTTCCTAGTCCTCTTCAGTCACCAGACATCTGAGGTAATTGGCTATTCCCATTAGAGCAGATAAAGACCAAGTATCCTCTAGGACAATAAGAATGTCTGTTCTCTTACGGCCAAGGTCCACACTCGGAGCAGGAAACCGCTTTACCATTTTTGGGCTCGAGCTCGACCCGTCAGTTTTTCGAAGGCATGTCCTTCTTTCGGTTCTCCAAGTCACCCAGCCCGGTAAAGTCATTCAAATTGAACATGTCCATGCTATCAAAGAAGGAACGGAAGGGGTCATCTGCACTTTTTTCTCTTTCACGTGATTTCTCTTTGCCCGATGGGGCCTCGTCAACCATAGAACCGGTGTAGGTGGGCATCTTAACAATGTGAATCACACTGGTAGCCTCCTTCAAGGTAGGAACAGTTTCTGGAGAGGTCGCGGCCTCCATCTCGACTTCAAACTCTCGGACCGGGAAGGGCCCGACGTCATTGCTATTCTCTTTGAAATGAGGGGACTATCTGTATACGTCTAAAATAGGGACTAATGGGCTCCCTAATTTTCCGATGGGGCAAACAGAGTAAGAACATAATCACAAGCAATCGGAATCGAAGCTAAGAACCTCTCGTACTAAGGCCGGAACTAAGTGCCTACCATCGGAGCCATCGAGACCACGCCCTACAGATCCGGTTCGAGCTCAAAGACCTCGGAAAGCATTACCAAACATCTGCACAAGACTAACAATGGTTGTGATATTCGTGCCCTACCGAATATCATGGCATAGATCTCGGCGTGTATCGGCAGCAAATAAGTGATTAACGAAAATGAAGATTTTTACATTTCTTAGAATAGTATTAGGGATGAAACTCTCCTACTATATAAAGGGGGTAATTTTTATTCAAGAGGGACACGGTAACACGCATATAAAGGAAATATATATTGGTTTTCTCTGCTTCTAAGTTATTCAAAGTTCTCAATTTTTATTGATAGTTTTTCATAAATATTTGGCTCCGAATCGAAGTGAAACAATCACTAAGCTCGTAAGCGAGTATGGGCTTAACATCACGACTGGTTTCGTTATTTATTCTATTTTATTCAAGCATATTCTAATAACATTCGTACCGGGACAGTGAAAACGAGGAGCTTTTAAATAAGGGTATTAATACTCCTATTAGAAATGATGTTTTTATTTAAATAAATCTATGTGATTATTTATAATATAATAATATTGAAAAAAATATACAAAACGGTTTGATCTTTAATTAGGATAAAAATTTATCTGCAACTTCCGGATTTTACCTAACAGATTATTTAACCACATATACCGGTTGCAAAAAAGTATATATATGCAACTTCCTAATTTTACCTAACGAATTATTTAACCACATATACGTGTTTTTGTAAACTTACTAATCTTGCCAGCAATAATATGGTTTGGATCTTTATAGGGAATAGAGCCATCAAAATGGGCTTGGTCCGTGAGGCCAGTTCGACCTATCCCGCTACTTAGGTGATGAGTTGGGGAGATTTGTATTTATACCCACTTTTTGGATCACGTTTTAATTTGTACCCGATTTGCAAAATAAAATTACAACCGTACTCACTTTTTTCGCGTAACTTCAGCATACGGGCCTGAAGTAGCAAAGCCAATCACGCAAACGTCAGCATTTTCGTAGACGGGCCTCCAGTGTGCTGAAGTTTTCTTTTGTAATTGATGAAGAAGCTGAAGTTATTTAATTCATTTGTAAAAACATCCGCACTAAATAAGCTGAAGTTTTTTTTATCCTGGATTCATTTGTTTTGTCATATAGTAGCTTTTTCTAAAATTACAACAGAAGATGCTGAAGTTATTTAGTTCACTTGAAAAAACTTCAGCACTAAATAAGCTGAAGTTTTTTTTGTCCTGGATTCATTAGTTTTGTCATTCTTTTTCAAAAACTTCAGCAGAAGATGCTGAATTTATTTAGTTCATTTATAAAAACTTCAGCACTATATAAGCTAAAGATTTTGAAAAAGCTTTTTAACATACTAGATAAATAATCATCTTATTCTTTCATACTGTATTACTACTATAAAATAATCAGATTGCCAACCGTATCTAAATCGTTAATAAAGAATAGAATTATCATGTAAAGAATCACTAAATGTGACCTTAAACATCCCGTAAGTGGAAATATTCACAAAATATTTTCTACAAACTTACGTAATTATTATAATTTTTTAAAAATAATCTGATAAACATACTTATGGCAATCATCCCATGAACTGAAGTTTCATAGCAGCACCAACAACATCAGAAGAAAGAAGAAGAAAAAGGAGAAGGAGGAGGAGGAGAAGGAGAAGGAGAAGAATAAGAAGAAGAAGAAGGAGGAGAAGGAGGAGAAGGAGAAGAAGGAGAAGAAGGAGGTGAAGGAGAAGAAGAAGAAGAAAGATAAGGAAGAAGAGAAGAAGGAGGAGGAGGAGGAGGAGGAGGAGGAGGAGGAGGAGTAGGAGAAGAAGGAGGAGGAGGAATAGGAGAAGAAGGAGGAGGAGGAGGAGGAGGAGGAGGAGGAGGAGGAGGAGGAGGAGGAGGAGGAGGAGGAGGAGGAGGAGGAGGAGGAGGAGGAGGAGGAGGAGGAGGAGGAGGAGGAGGAGGAGGAGGAGGAGGAGGAGGAGGAGGAGGAGGAGGAGGAGGAGGAGGAGGAGGAGGAGGAGGAGGAGGAGGAGGAGGAGGAGGAGGAGGAGGAGGAGGAGGAGGAGGAGGAGGAGGAGGAGGAGGAGGAGGAGGAGGAGGAGGAGGAGGAGGAGGAGGAGGAGGAGGAGGAGGAGGAGGAGGAGGAGGAGGAGGAGGAGGAGGAGGAGGAGGAGGAGGAGGAGGAGGAGGAGGAGGAGGAGGAGGAGGAGGAGGAGGAGGAGGAGGAGGAGGAGGAGGAGGAGGAGGAGGAGGAGGAGGAGGAGGAGGAGGAGGAGGAGGAGGAGGAGGAGGAGGAGGAGGAGGAGGAGGAGGAGGAGGAGGAGGAGGAGGAGGAGGAGGAGGAGGAGGAGGAGGAGGAGGAGGAGGAGGAGGAGGAGGAGGAGGAGGAGGAGGAGTAGGAGAAGAAGGAGGAGGAGGAATAGGTGAAGAAGGAGGAGGAGGAGGAGGAGGAGAAGGATAAGGAGGTGGAGAAGAAGGAGGAGAAGGAAAAGGAGAATGAGGAGGAGAAGGAGGAGGAAGAGATGTAGTAGGAGGAGGAGGAGAAGGAGATGGAGAAGAAGAAGAAGAAGGAGCATAAGGAGAAAGAGAAAAGGGGCTAAAGTTGTTTAAAAAGTGGGTACAAGTTCAAACTTTTAAAAAAAATGGGTATAGGTTAAAAATGGGCGACCAAATAGGGTGCCCCGTGCAATTTTACGGTGACTTGGGCTAGGCTTTTTTTACTATTTTTAAAACTGAGCCTTAAAAGCCCGGCCCAAGTCAGTCCGCTGACCCTTGAGGCTTGACAGAGGCTGGACCTGGGCCAGCCCGTGGTCCTTAGACATAAATTAATTATCTATTAAATATTTAATATTTTAAAAAAGTGATACTTAAAAAAAACTATTAACTATAATCTCATTCCCCAAACCCTAGATTGCTCATTTACCCGTCCTTATCAACTAGAATTTAGATTTTTGAAAAGCATGTAATATGCAAAAATAATTTTTTCTTTTGCTTAATTAATAACGAACTCAAAAAGTTTTAGATGGCCAATAATAATCATTATTCAAAAGAAAATATTACTTTAAGTGGCCAATGATCAGTTTGGATTACTTTAATATATTATTAATATTTATGCTTTTCTTCAGTATACAAAAAGATCAATTTTAAATACACACACAAAAAAAATGACCACTAGCAAATTTTAGGAATTTTAAAATTTTATGAACTATAATGATGAAATCAACAAATGATGGTAAGAAAATTAAAAAAGTTCAGCATATAAACATATTGAAGCAATCTCTGAATCTGAGGAAACTGAAAGAAAAGCATTAAGAAAATATTCATGTAACTTTAAGAAAGAAGAGTTTGAGATATAGAGAATTTGCATTTCAATTAGGAGATTCTTCGTCAAATATCAATTTTTTTGTACGCTCTAAGCAAGTAGAATTAGTTTAAAATATTAATCGACTATATTAAGGATTTAAAAAGATTCTTTTTTCTTAAAAAAATGGAAGGACCGGCCCGGCCAAACCCGCGACCCTCCTAGTGCTGGGTTGGGCTGGCCATTTTAAGGCACATTCATATAGCGGCCCGTCCCATTTTCCCAACTCTAAGTGAATCTTATTTTGCAATGTGATTTAGTTGAAGAATTCAGGGGCATTTGCATGTATACCCGTTTTTTGTGCCACATTTTAACCTGTGCCCGCTTTGCAAAAAAATTATAAGTGTACCCACTTTTCACATAAGTTCAGCACACGGGGCTGAAGTAGCAAATGCAATCACACAAAACTTCAGCATTTTAGTAGTTGGGTCTGAAAATCAGCTCTAGAGCTGAAGTTTTTGTTGTGTAACTCGCGAACTTCAGCTCTAGAGCTTAAGTTTTATTTTATAAGTTTTTGTTTAGTAAACGGGAAACTTCAGCTCTAGAGCTGAAGTTTGCCAGTTATAAAACAAAAACTTCAGCTCTAGAGCTAAAATTTTATTTTATAAGTTTTTGTTTAGTAACCGGGAAACTTCAGCTCTAGAGCTGAAGTTTTTGTTTAGCAACCCAGAAACTTCAGCTCTAGAGCTAAAGTTTGCTGTTATAAAATAAAAACTTCAGCTCTAGAGCTGAAGTTTATCAGTTTTAAAATAAAATGGTACTTGAATAAAGAACTTTGATTTGTGCAAGAAATCAGGAAGAAAGGTACGGATTAGTATCACTTTTAGTGGTTACTTGAAGTAAATGCTTTCAAGTTGAATGCACTTTTCATATGGGCAGGAAATCAAACTAAACTATTTCTTCTTGTGTGCTTGCATCTGCATGTCTGAATTTGGGTGAAACGCTAACAATGCACAGAGACACTACCAGTGCACCTGTATTTGTTCTCCTGGATTCTCTGTATCCATATCGTTTAAGTACACAAATAGTTCATATTCCCTTCTCATAATGTTTGTCGAAGCGTGCTGCTGAAGAATAGCACATTGAAGAATCTGGGGTGGTGACTTTTGTATAATATGAGGGAGGAGAAAGGCAGCTAAAGTTTTTTTAACAAGTGGGTATAAGTTAAAAGTTTTAAAAAAAATTGGGTATAGGTTAAATGGGGGCGACGAAATAGGCCGCCCCGTGCAATTTTTACAAGAATTCATATATGAGTTTCAGAACGTGCTCTAAAAGGCATTACAGACCAAGCCACGTGCACATGTGTAACATTAGCAATTTGACCTAATTAATTTTCTATTTAATGCACCCAAAGCGACAAAATCGCAGAATTTAAAGTTATTTTTTCTGCCAATCGAGATAAACTCAATGACTTCTCCTGCAATTTGACATTATATTTTTATTTATAATGTCCTACTTGACATAATCAATAGAGAAAACTTAACAATCCTTAGTAAGTCCCCTGATTTCTCCTGCAATTTGACATTATATTTTTATTTACAATGTCCTACTTGACATAATTTTATATAGAGAACTTAATAATGGGTAAGCCCTTGATTTCCCCTCCTTTATTGGAACTTTACATGTTTCCTAGTAGTAAAAACTTCTCCGATTTATGTTGCATCTAACCAGGACGCATGTGAATATATATATATTTTTGTTTTAAATCAAGAATTACTGGAACAGCTGGAAGTTAATTTAATTTGATTCACACAAATAAAATTCCTTTTTTTGGAGGGTTCTACAATTAGTATTTAAGAAGAACACCATACTGAAGTAAAAGGGAAGTGAAACAAATTTATTAAAATGAGATTCAACGAATTACAAACTGTTGGTTTATAATAAACAAGGTAGGGGTTAATGTCAAACCCCCTCTCTCCACGGGAGGTGAAAGTGCGGGTCGCCGGAATTAATTTAAAATAAAAAAATAAATAAAAGCCGAAGTACTAACGTACTTGTCCCTAAAATATATTAACTGTGCTATGTATCTAATTAAGGTGATTTGTTCTATTTTCTTCTCTTTAATGGCAATTGGATGGCCTGATGATCATCTTAAAGTAATTTGTAAAATATAGAGACCTATATGTGCGATTTTTAAAACTCTTGCAGAAGGGAATTCATTAGACGTAAATTCCACAAGGAAAAAATAGAGGCAATTTCTTACATTTGTAACTTGTAAGTTTTACCAAGTAAAAGTAAGAAATATGAACTTCTTCCTGCAGAAGAAACAAAGTCTAGTGTGAGTCTTTCAGAAACCCTAGTAATCTCTCCCCTATCCTCATCTCCAAAACACCGATGTTGCAGACAGACACAGTCCTTGCATCAATTTTCACAAAATTATCAAGCATTTAACTTTTATCGCCGTTAAGTCACACCAGACAAAGGGGAATTTGTCTTTGGATCATTCATGTACATTGGGTGGGAAGGTAAATTATGGTAGAGCCGTCAATATGGGCTTTAGCAATTGACGGGCTGGGCCCATTGAGACAGCCCAACCAAGTGCAGCCAAGCACGTCAATTGCTAAAGCCCACGTAGGCTGGGCTGGGTTAGCCCGCCTCCGCCCATATTGATAGCTCTAAATTATGGAGTATGGCAATTGATTGTGTCTACTGCATAAAGACGAAAATGCTTGCAATAAAGCTCGACTGTTAATAATATTCACTATATAAACATACTTGTTTATGTAAACTATATGAGGTATGCTATTAAGTTATAACTACTTTCGAATTAATTTCTTTTGTATTTCATACACAGGTTGCTACACCAGTCACTTGTGCAGTCAAGAGGCTATCAAAGACACATACACAATTGTTAATCCAAAATTAGTTATATTTTGCTTGAATATTGACAAATACATTTTTTCATGATTTTATTTTTTTGTAAAGACTACAAATTTTATTCTTTGGAATTAGTTTTCGAGAACTTCCATGCTCAATATATATGAGTCTAGTTTATGTTTTCTCATTGAACGAAAGGTACGAAATAAATTAGATTGATAAAAGTACCATGTGAAATCTTCGATTTTTCCCCTTCCTCGATCTCTGGGTAATGAAATTTATAAGTATATTTCTTGAATTTGGATGACTTGCGAACAGTAAAAGAACCACTAGCAAAAACATTAAGCTAAAAAGACATAATGACAACATTTGATAGGAGTCCCAAAGAAATTTCATTTTTAGTTTGTTGAGAATAACCTATATGTTGGAAATTTTAATGTGACATTTTTACACTTGTTGGAAATTTTAATGTGACAAATGTCACAAATCTTTTACTGACATTTACTTAATTATCGGAAAATTTGCGTAATTGAAATTTTCAATATTTATGCTAAGTGTAAAATAAATACTGATTAATAATTCTGCGACATTTATATAGCTTAATATCACATTTTTAAACGTCATCGTATGTCTACTTTCTAATAGTGATGTGAGATTGTTATTGTTGATTAAATTACCCCAGACGCCCTTACAATAGGATTCAATTGCATATCTATGTTTTAAATTTACCCATAATATAAACACATCTAAAGGTATAAGCTGGATTTTAATTTTCAGAATCAAACACTTAACCTCTTGTATAATAAAATTCCTACAAAAGAATGATCATCTAAATAAGGAAATTTGTATTTATTAATTTTTACATAAAAATAAGTCACAAATATTTAGATACTTGTATACGGTCGAAATCGAGTATGCCCGATTTTTCCAGGCTCGAGGGATCGTGTTAAGCTTGAGTTCAGGAAAGGTCGAGTTCGAGACCGGCAAACCAGACTCGAGCTCGAAGACAGAGTGCAAGACCTGAAGATTGAAGTACGATGAACACTGAAGCCGAGTGTACTTGACTCCAAAATAATGACGTTATGAATTTCTAACAGAATGAGCGAGATTCTTGCCACGTCTTCAAAATCATGGCGCAAATCCTGAAATAGAATTGTACAATTCCATATTAGGCGGTTAGACATATGTATCAATAAGATTTTTTTACTGTAAATGGAAATGTATCTTATTTAGGATTCCTTTATTATATAAAGAGGACCCCAATCACTTATAACATCATCTAATCATTAGCAAAGAATATAATCTCTTCTTTTCGCTTATTGTTCATCAGAATTGTCCTTTATCTTTATTGTCCTTACTTTATTGTTCTTGATTCATCTCGAGGTCACTAACCTCGAGGCCGATACTTCTTAATTAACACTAATTTGATTCACTTATTTCTTATATTTATACTTCATACTTCTTGATTATTAAATGATATTGAACTAGATCACATATCTATAAGACCACAAATTAAATTTAATTGTTACTCGTATTTTCGAGATAAATAGTTTGGCGCCCACCATCGGGCTAAAGATAATAGTGATTATTTCATTACTGATTATCATAACATACGTCATTTTTACACTTTTTCTTGTCAAGAATTTTTGATTCTCAGGATTAAACATGTCAAACTCGCAAAACGCACATTTTCATGACAACAAAAGTCTTGGATTTCACGGGAAAAACAACAATATAGGGGTCGGTGTACCACCAGTAAAACCTGGGGAAGTGCTTAGTGTGGAACCAGTTGATGTTAGTTCACACATTGCTCTGGACGCAGATTTAGGCATAGACCCCGGAGGGAGTGTACGCAATGAAGCCTGATCTGGTGGCCAAGGAACACAAGGAATAGGAGTGAGGGAGTCAGCCTCCAAGTGATATTCGAGATGTTGCAAGCTCAACAGATCGCCATTGCTCCACTTCAAAGTCAGAATAAGACTTCGAGTATAGTTGAACTAGAAAACACTCGGCGTGCTAAACCAGTAACTAAGAGGCCGAATAGAAATGACTCTGGGACTAACCCTACCACTATGAGGATGCTCGAAGAGCTCACCAAGAGGATCAAGTTTGGGAAAAAGAAAATTGAAGACAATGACAAAAAGGTGGAGACTTATAACTCCCGTGTTGACCAAATACCGGGGGGCACCTCCGATTTTGAACGTTTGGATTCAAAAACGTTCATACAAAAACCATTCCCTTATAGCGCATCTCTGATGCCCATTTCCAAAAAGTTTTGCATGTCCAATATACCCAAATATAACGGGACAACCGACCCTAATGAGAATCTTACTTAATACACTAGCGAGATCCAAGGAAATGACTTGAATGACGGTGGGATCGAATCTGTCTTGTTGAAAACGTTTGAAGAAACATTGTCGAAGAGGGCTATGATAAGGTACCACAACCTGCCTCCTAACTCTATTGATTATTTCGCTATGTTAGCAGACACCTTCGTGAAAGCACATGCGGGGGCCATAAAGGTGGCAACGAGAAAATCGGACATCTTCAAGTTAAAACATAGGAACGATGAGATGTTAAGGGAGTTCGTGTCCAGGTTTTAGATGGAACAAATGGATTTACCGCCGGTCTCGGATGACTGGGAAGTACAAGCTTTTATGTATGGTTTGAATTATAGAAGTTTGATTGTGTCTCGATAATTAGAGCAGAATTTAATCAAGTACCTAGTTGTGACGTGGATGGACGTACATAACCGTTATCAATCGAAGATCAGGGTCGAGGACAACCAGTTGGGCGCCCCCTCGGGTTTAGTTCATCCTTATAGATTGGCAGCTAATCCCCTGAGGGATAAAGACGTGGAATCAAGATCGAACAAAGAATGGTATCAACCACATGTCGATTAGAGAAACAACGGTTCAGGTCATAACGCTCCTCGAAATGATCGAAGAAACGATCGAGGTCAAAGCACTCGAGAACTTATGAGTAAGAGCGGGTTTGATAAGCATATTGACCCAGTAGAGGTACCTCGATTATCAGAGTATAACTTCATTGTAGATGCATTAGAGATCATGTCAGCTATTTAAAGAATCAAAGGCACCAGGTGGCCCAGGCCTGCACAAACCGATCCTCCTCAAAGGAATCCTACCTTAATGTGTAAGTATCATAGCACACATGGCCATAGAACCGATGACTGCAGGCAGCTAAGGGAGGAGGTAGCTAATTTGTTCAACGAGGGTCACCTTCATGAATTTCTCAATGATCGAGCTAAGTACCACTTCAGGGAGACAGATGAAAGAAAAAATAAGCAGGATGAACCACAACATGTTATCCATATGATCGTTGGAGTTGATGATATACTACAAAGACCTGTATTCAAACGCACCAAGGTGTTGATCACAAAATAAAAATGGACTCGGAGCTATATGCCTGAGGGCATCCTATCATTCTATGACGAGGAAGCACAAGGCATATCCCAACCGCACAATAACACCCTGGCAATTTCTATTCTCTTAAATAAAATTCAAGTTAAACGTGTTCTATAGATCCAGGTAGCTCAGCAAACATAATCAGATTGGGGGCCGTAGAACAACTCAGCCTACAAGATCAGATTGTACCTGCATTCCGGGTCTTAAATGGCTTCAATATGGCAAGCGAAACAACAAAGGGGTAGATAATACTGTTTACCGTAAAAATGATAATGACAATTAAATTTGATTATGGGACTCTAAAAATACGTGATCTATTTTTATGCTAGTTGTTAAGCAGTTGATGTTATGTATGTGAGACTTAAGGATAAAATAAGAGTTAAAGATAGATTAATAATCAAATAGGCTATCGATCGAGGCCTCGAGCTTGTCGATTCCAGAGCTCGGCTGTGAGCTATCAAGGGTAATCTGAGTATGACTAACAGCTATAATGACATTAACCAAGGCTCTTTATGGCCAATGATAAGAAATAAATGAAGAACAATAAAAAAGATAATAAATGGAAGCAATAGTATCGAGAGAATGTGTTAGAGAACAAAGAGAATATTCTTGTATATTTCTTGTAGAGAAACTAAAGCAACAGAACTTACAAAATGACCAGGATCCCCTTTATATAAGATGGGAATCCCAACATAGTACAAAAATGCATTAATGACAAAGAAGCGGAGATGGGACAGCTGGATATGACACCATGATTAAGGGTTAGGGTAGTCCACTAGGCTCTGTCAATCCTAGCCGTGTACCTTGGGAACTCCCCCTTTCTACCATAGTCGCGGTCAACATTGTCCCAAGGTCGGGCGTCAACGAACCTCGAGGGAGGAAACTCAAACATGGCCTTATAGCCTTGAGACTTCGAGATGATGTTCTGAGGTGCCTCGATGACAAGGAATTGGACCCTCCAATTTTGCTGCATACAGATAGTCCCCGCTTTTTTAGAGAGGAGCGAGAAGAAACGATTTTGATATCTAACCCTTCGGACTTCCTGCGATGATGTCATAGCGATGATATCAACTTATGACATAAGCCGTCATGATAACCGGGACATACCATGGACTTGTCTTTTCAGCGTCATTCAACGTGCTGCCGATTCCCATTATTCGAAGCGACAATACTGCTGTCGACTCAGTTTTCAATAATGTATTGATTGCACATGCCGATCCGTCTTTCAAAGTCATTGATGGCATTACTGGCCATATTATCGCCCCCTATAAATGGGGGCCTTCCAGTACTCTCTCTTTATCCAAGTACCTTTCTACATCTATTCATCTTTTTTTTCTCATTATCTTCATCCATTGCTACCCACCATGTTTGGCGTGTATGGCCTTAAGTTTACATGACGGCGTCCTCATCAGCCATGCCATGACCTTTTGCCTAGGCTTTCCCTTGCCAAGCGAGATTACATTATTTTATCTTTTGTTGTTGTTGTCACGGTTGTTACTGCTGTCATCGTTGGCTCGAGGTGATGAAATAGACGGCCGACATCTTCCAACTTAGGAGGATGTTTGGACTTTACACTGCTACTCGGGAGAGCGTTCGGATTATACACCACTGCTCACTCTCATATCCGAACCTAGTGTGGCTCTTCATCCCCTGGTTTTGCCAAGGGATAAAATAGAACAACCGGCTGTTAAACTTGCATGGCAAAACGTCCCAGAAGGCGGACTCAGAGCGGCCGTGCAAGCAGGGTTAATGCCCGCCGAATCTTTAACCTTTGGCTTCGGTGGGATATGTCTCTTTTTTTTTGCTTCTTCTGCATCACTTTCCTCTTCTTTATCTTTCCACTCTTCTCTTCTTCATTATCACCCTCGGAGCTATAATTTTAGAGGGCCAAAATGGAACCCAGAGGAGGTGGCGGTCCAAGATATTGCCATCGGGGATGCATGCCCGAGGAAATGGTACTTGAAGATGCTGCTGCCGAGGATGCACTTTTGAGAGTAGATTAGGCTCTAGGCTTTTGCTATATGTGTACTTTTATTCTTCTTCGTTTCTATGTACAGACTTTTGTAATCATATGTAAGGACCCCTCGTGGGCTTTTGTAATCAAATGTTTATGAATACAAAGATGTTTCTTAAATTTTTGTCTTTGATGCTTGATATATTCTCTTTAATTTATATTTATAGAGACTCTTAATGCATGACTCTGTCGGCTATTGCCAATATAAAACCCAGATGTGAGTATTTTTTTCTGACCTTTGGTTGCTTAAAATGGCTCCCTGTAGAACCCTTCGTTGTTCCTCGGACCAAGCCTGGATTGGTCCGATAAACTCGAGTCGTCGGGACCCTTACTTCGAGTTGAATGGAAGTAATGTTTTGAGCCTTGAGACCGTGATTTATTATTTATACCCCGCGGTAATCTTTGAGGTTAAATTTACTCGTAGGTCCGAGGATAGGGACTGCCTTTAAGCTTTCTAGAGCAATCCCTGAGTGGGGGCTCGTTCCAACCCGGGCCACCTGGAGACTTGTCGCGAACTTAGCGTAGATGGCTCTAAGGCACTGTAGACAGATCCCGGATGAGGTTTTACCTGAATTTAGATGGTATCCCGCGATCGAGCCTATATGGGTGGGGCTTAAATGCTTATTTCTTTTGAGCATGATTCCCTTTTGACAGAAGTCCTCGAGGTTGGGTTCCACCTCAAGGTTTGTAATTATGTCAATGGCTTCATGAAGCCTAACTTCTTTTTTATGGAGGTCCTAGAGGTTGGGTACCACCTCGGGACTGGCAATGATGTTGTGTCTTCCTGGAGCCTAAATTTCCTTTGATGGAGGTCCTCGAGGTCGGGTACCACCTCGGAATTGGCGATGATATTGTCGGCTTCCTGGAGCCTAATTTTACTTTGACGGAGGTCCACGAGGTCGATTATCACCTCGGGACTTGCGGTGAAGCCGTTGGCTTCTTGGGGCCTAGTTTTTTTTTGTGGAGATCCTCGAGGTCGGGTACCACTTCGGGATTGGCGATGATGTAATCGGCTTCCTGGAGCCTAACTTTCTTTTGACGGAGGTCCTTGAGGTTGGGTACCACCTCGGGATTGGTGATGATGCTGTTGGCATTTCATACAGGCGGATCATTTCCATTTTTTCCATATATAGGGTCGCTTGTGGTCCTTTGGAGATCCCACCATTTTAGTTAGTTACCCTTCTTATTTTGTGCTAAGCCTTTCATCACTTCAGTACTGATGCACTTGCACAAATTCCTTCTCTAGTTCCCTGATTTTGCCACCGTCGTGACTGCTACGTCGAGGTCTGCCCGGCAGACAGGGGGGAGTTCTGCCTCCGGTATTCAGGACCAACAAGAGCTTACTTTGGAGATTAATTCTTTAATATGATAGGAGCATCTCAGGTTAGTGAGAAAAGACTGCAGATGGGGGGAGGAAGTAGTGTTAAAGATACTTTCCCCGAATGAGTGCATCACAGATGGTGCCAATTGAATTTGAATGTGTACACGTATCCCTTCACACTGGGCCCCCCCTAATAGGCTTGTGCTAGATTTCTGTGTAAAGTATCAGGTTACCTTGGCACAGATCCATCAATCATTTTGGCGGATAGTGTTGATGATGAGAATTTTTTGCGGAGAAGGCGGGGCTTGACTTTACTCTCAATCATCTTATCAGGCTGTAACAACCCTTTCACCATCGGGGTCTGCTAACCTTGCGATGCGGTCGACCCCACCCTTCGTCATTGATGTTGAGGGAGATGGAGATCGGGAGTGGATGAGTCAATTCGTCAGAGTCCAGACCAATGACATTATCCCTGTGGAGCTTGTGCCATTTCCTGAGGAATGGAACTATACACGTAAGTGGTACATTTCATGCCTCCTAAGTTTTGTTTATGGATATGGCTGATTTTGTAACCATGCCTTCTTTTATTTTTCTATAGTGGTTGCATGGGCGTCAGGCGATGTTCTTGATCCGCTGGATTGGGTTCGAAAGTTGGCGACCCACTCGACTTGTGATGAGCGCAAGTGGCGAGCTTTCTCCTAGGGCAAATGGGGAGCAAAACATCATGGTGTGTGTTATGCTATTTTTTCCTTTCCCTTCCTTCATTTGGAGAGGCATTTTCCCTTTCTACATGTTAATCTTGTTGTTGTAGGCATTAGAGAGCCTTCAGAGGTGAGGTTGCTCCTCAGGATAGGGGGAAGGGTTTGCTAGCCTCTGGGATAAAGAATACAATAAGTGGGAGATGCCTTTAAAAGGAGATGGCACTCAAGGAAAGGCGCCCATGGTTCCTAGTTTTGGAAAGGTGGTTTCTCCATTGTTGTCACCTTCCTTTATTGTCGACAGTGCTAAGAAGGATACTTAAAACCCAGGGTTGCGTACTCTAAGTGATTGTGCCTCGCTCGGAATCGACTCTTTTAGAGCTGAGGGAGCTAGGTTAACAGATATGCGCTAGACCTTCGAGGAAGTCCAACAGCTTCACTTCATGGTAAGTTTCAGCATAGGCCTTTTGAGTTTCGCATTTTTGCTTACTTATTTGGTTTTCTTTTGTAGGCCTTCGATGAGCTTATGTCCGGGCTGCTTCATTGTAAGGACAAGCTGCTTAAAGATTTGGATGAGATGAGATCCCTGGGGCTCCTTTGCGATGAAAAGGATGTTAAGCTGGTATACTTGCGGTATGAGGTGAGCCAGAGCTTGAGTTATGAGAGTTACTTGAAGGAGAAGGTAGTTTTCTTTCCCGGGCATGTGTGTGTTCCGCCTTCTAGCTTCCGAGGCTAATACTTCATTTATTTCAGTTAAAAGATGGAGTCCTTGGAGTGCCTTCGGTATGAAGCTGGTTGAGCCAAGCGTGAACATGATAAACTAAGAGTTCAGAGGGAGTTTCAGGCTTTAGAGGAGAAGGGTGCTCTGGCTAAAGTCCCTACCTTTAGGGCCCGACTCCACTTAAATCGTGACAATTCTTTAGTTCAAGCAGACACGATTACGAAGCTCGAGTCTGAGCTTTTGAAGTTGAGGGATGAGATTGTTGATGCCCGGGCTGAAGCTTCAATGAGCCGAACTAAGGCTGACCAGGAGATGGCAATCTATTTAAAGGATGCTACCGATGTTCAAGTTGCGCTGAGAAGGATCCTCAACCATGAAGAGAGTATCAATGAATATGCTTGTTGCAAGTCTCGAAGAAAGACTCTCGAGGAGATCTATACTAGGGGCTTTGTCCTCTCGGAAGAGTTAGCGCGAAAGAGTTAGGATGAGCGTGATGCTCGGTTACTTTTATCCAACACCGAAGAAAGCGAAGATGAGGCCGGTAAACCGTAGACCCTAAAAAGGGGGGAATAGATTTTTCCATCTGTATGTAGCATTTTCAAAGCATGTTTGTAGATGGAGATTGCATTTTTCGTATATGTGTATAAAGAAAAAATCATGGCTTTACTTCTTCTATATCCCTTTCTGTCTCAAATTCGGCCGAGTAAACTAGTCTTTTCAGTCGATAGGAATCCTTAGATTCGTGATATGGACCTAAGGCTCATTAGGCTGGCCCGTAGGCTCTTACACGTTTAGTCGAAGCGACCTTTTATGCGTGGCCCTGAGGCTCATTAGGCTGGCAACAATGGCTCTTACGTTTTGATTTTAGGCATATTTAGTTAACTATGTTGGGTTCAATCTCCAAGTCGGGTTTTCACTCAAGCTCATTTGACCCTCAAGTTTTGTATTTGTGCTGACTGGCGACAATGGCTTTTATGCCTTGGGTCAAAGCAACCGTTTATGCTTGGCCCCGAGGCTCATTAGGCTGGCGACAATGGCTCTTAGGCATTGCTCTTAGGCATATTTAGTAAACTATTTTGGGTTAAGTCACCAAGTCGGGTTTCGACTCCACCTCATTTGAGCCTCAAGTTTTGTATTTGTGCGAGCTGGCGACAATTGCTCTTACATCTTGGTTCGAAGCGACCTTTTATGCGTGGCCCTGAGGCTCATTAGGCTGGTGACAATGGCTCTTATGCCTTGGGTATAAGCGACCTTTTATTGGCTTTATTTTTGTAAGACATTTTGAGATAATTTTTAGCTGAATCTTCGATGGTTCGGGAAGAACCTCGATTACGGGTCATTTTTTGGCGATGATCAAGCACCTATGGAGGTTTGGCTCGAAGGCTAAGTGTCTTGGAGCCTATAATTTGGAGCAGAAATGGTCGAAGCTCTTTTGCCTATGTTGAGGTTAGCCTATTTAGACGGTTCTTTTCGAAGTAGATTCAAAGTAATTGAAGCCCTGTGATTTTATAGCGACGATCGGGCATCCCCAAGTCGCGTTAGATTGTCGTTTTGCTTGGCCAGAGCCATCTTTTATCCCGAGTGAAGTATTTTAGGCGTCTATATCGAGGGTATGCCTTTTAGGGGTCTTACAAGTTTGATATATAGACTTAACTTTGAGATCAGGTTTATGCCTTCAACAAGGGATCAAAATGAGTGAGTTCTCGTCCCATACTCAAGTCTGACTTCGATCATCGTCTCTCGTCTGTCAGCATGCTCAAAGACTGCTTTCCAGAAGATGGAGAATGCTTGGTACTTTGTAGTTGTACATAAGCAAACTATTGAAAATCGTATTTACTCTTTCTATTTCTAACCATCATGGAGATTCATCCTAGATTATTCCAGCAAATAGAACCGGGCCTCTAGTAAGTTACAGATAGAGTTCAAAAAGGTAAAATCTTTGATGATTCCATCATCTATGATTGTGTTGAAAAAACTTCTGGATAGGTATCCTACATCTGAACCAAATTCTTTGGCTGACCTAGGCAACTTCCTAGGACTCTCTAGAGGAAATAACTCTGATGAGAAGAAAAAAAGAAGGCTTTAATAAGGTCTTACAAAGTTTTCATGCCTTTGAGGTCTTACAGTTTTGAGATACTTGGTACAAGTATGGTTCATGCCTTGCTTGAAGTCTTACAGATACCGTTGCTACCTTATGTAGGTCTTACGAGATCGAGTATTCCTGCTCAGGTTATTATGGCCTCGGGCTTTTTAATGAATGGTGATTGGCGGCAGTCCCTAAGTCAACGACGGTATTCTAGCCCGGGAGCCATTACTTGTAGAATTGGTATTGCCTTATTGAAGGCTTACAATTTTGGCGATTCCGACCCTAACGTCATGCAATTTTTGAGATTTTGATGCCAGTACCCGAGTGTTCGGGACACTTTCGACCTTGGAGACGTTTCGTGATTTTCATGTTGCCTTGTTGAGGGCTTTAGAGTTTGGAGTCCTGACCCAAAATTCGTTCAGATGTTGAATTGTCGACGCCAGTCCCCGAGTGTCCGGAATGTTTTTAATGAAGGAATCATTTTTGCGAAGATGCTGAGTATCTTTTGGAGTGTGAGACACTTAAACAAAAGGTATTCTTTGATTACTTGGTACAAGTATACGTGCTTCTGCCGTCGGGCGCCCAGCTATATGGACACGGTTCGTTTGACCATTTGGCTCGATACATCATTTTCCTATAGGGACCCCATTTGGCGTTTCTTGGTTTTTCTGAGTGGATGATCTTCCGGGCGGATTCCCCCCAGTGTTCGAGGTCTATTGCAAAAAGAAACCTTGAATACTTGTCGAGTCTTCCGTAGGTAGTATGTGGATGTTTTAAAAACCTTGCTGGTAAATTGCATCATTTGGTGTAGGGTGGACGGTACTACTCTCATGCAGTGTATCCATGATCGTCCGAACAAGGTGTTGTACCTCATGTCTCCTTCGATGATATGAAATTTGACATTTTGGTTTGCCAGCCACTTTGACTGGGAGGGTGATTTCTCCTTTCATTTTTTCACTTGCCATGTTGAATTCATGGAGGACTCGAGTGGCGGGCAAAATTTGGTCAACCACTCCGAGCTGCTCTATTACCCTTGACCTGATAATGTTGGCCAAGCTACCTCGGTCCACGAGTACACCTTTTATTTGAAATTTATTTATGAAGAAAGAGATTACCAGTGCGTCATTGTGAGGTTGAGATAAGGTCTCAGTGTCCTCTTCGCTGAATGTGAGGGCATCTTTGGATATGTACCACCGTGCTCACTTTTCTCTGGTGATGGATATTTTCGTCCTTCTCATCACGGGTTCCTGGGGAGCATCGATGCCTCCCAAGATCATGTGGATAACATGTTGCGGCACATTTTTTTGTTCTTCTTGGCCGCCTCTCTTCCCGGAACTGATTTTTGGCCTGGTCGCTTAAGGATTCTCGGAGGTGACCTTCATTGAGTAGTTTGGCTACTTCCTCTTGGAGCTGGTGGCAATCCTCGGTCGTATGGCCGTGCATGTTGTGAAATTCACACACTAAGTTATGATTCCTTTGGGAAGGATCCGACTGTACATGCCTGGGCCATCTAGCGTCTCTGATTTTCCTAATGGCAAACACGATGTCTGACACATCAATGTTGAAGCTGTACCCTGATAAGCGAGGTGCCAAAGTCGGCCCCGCATTCCTATCAAACCCAGCTCTGTTTATCAGTCCCCGAGGATTCTGTCCTCGGTCTATCCTCCGATCACTCTGAGGTGGGTTGTGCCTCGGGGCCTTCCTTCTGTATTTGGTCTATGGCTGATACCTTTCTTTGTTTGGCTTTTGCTCATTCGCTAGGAAATTGCTTGGGTATACTGAGCCCGAGAGGGCTCCCAGCAGGTCATCTTCGACCCTGATTTTCGATTGGTATCGGTTGTGGGCGTCCGACCAGGTCACATCGAGATATTCGAACAGATTCTCTTTTAGCTGCATCGAAGTCACTGAGTTTCGCTCATTTATACCTTAAGTGTAGGCGTGTATTGCCAAATCGTCAGATACCGGTGGTTGTTCCATTCGTTCTATTTGAAAGAGAGATACAAATTCTCGCAGCATCTCGTTCTCCTTTTGTTTAGTTTTGAAAATGTCGGATTTCCTCGTGGACACCTTGATGTCCCCGGCATGAGCCATTATGAAGTAATCCACCAGCATGGCAAATGAGTTTATAGAGTTTGGGGCCAAGTTATGATACCACATCATTGCCCCTTTGTAAAGTCTTTCTCCAAATTTTTTCAGCAGGATGGACTCGATTTCGTCGTCCTTCGGGTCATTGCCCTTCACTGCACAGGTGTAAGAGGTAACGCGCTCATTCTGGTCTGAGGTACCATTATATTTCTAGAGATGTGGCATTCTGAACTTCTTTGGAATGGATTTTAGGGCCGCTTCCTGTGAAAACGGCTTCTGAATGAACTTCTTTGAGTCCACACCATTCAAGATTGGGGGCGCTCCTGGAATTAGGTCGACTCTGGAGTTGTAAGTCTCGACCTTCTTGTCTTTGGCTTCTATCATTTTATTACCCGTTTCGATCCTTTAGGTTAGGTCCTCAAGAATCTTTACGATGACAGGATATGCTATCGACCTGTTATTGCTCGATCTTTCCGATACCTGTTCGGCCGGGGGAGCTGTCCTCGGTGCTACTATGATAGGAGTTTTCTTGTGACTTTGCAGCTGAGCAATAGCCAGTTGTTGTGCCAACAACATTTCAAAAATAACATGAAGGCTAACCTCCTGTTCTTCCTTGGTTAAGGTTTTCTGAGCTTCTTGTAGATCTCCTTGGTGCACGCTCCTGTTGGTATGTGAGCTTATATCAACCTATTAGGCGTCGCATGAACCCACGTCTACTGGAATCAGTCCTGGTGCATTCTCAAGGTTTCGTGGTGGCATATTAACACTTGGAGCAACCACACCGTTGTCTCTATTGTTCTCGACATTGTGGTTTTCAACTCTATTTAATGAGCTAGGCATTTCGACCTGAAACTGAAGATCATGGACAAGAAAAGGTGTGAAAGATAACTTGTGTTATGTAATGAAACCAGCAAGAAAATAATCACTATTATTTTTAGTCCCATGGTGGGCGCCAAACTGTTTACCGTGAAAATGGTAATGACTATTAAATTTGATTATGGGACTCTAAAAATATGTGATCTATTTTTATGCTAGTTGTTAAGCAGTTGATGCTATGTATGTGAGACTTAAGGATAAAATAAGAGTTAAAGATAGAGTGATAATCAAACCGATAGGCTATCAATCGGGGCCTCGAGGTCGATTCGAGAGCTTGGCTGCGAGCTATCGAGGGTAATCAGAGTATGACTAATATCTATAATAAAATTAACGAAGGCTCTTTATGGCCAATGATAAGTAATAAATAAAGAATAATAAAGAAGATAATAAATGGAAGCAATAGTATCAAGAAAATGTGTTAGAGAGTCGAGAGAATGTTCTTGTATATTTCATGTGGAGCAATTGAAGCAACACAACTTAAAAAATGACCCGGATCCCCTTTATATAGGAGAGAAATCCCAACATAGTACAAGAATGCATTAATGACAAAGAAGCAGAGATGGGATAGCTCGGTATGACACCCTGATTCAGGGCTAGGGTAGTCCACAAATCTTTGTTAGTCCTAGCCGGGTACCTTGGGAACTCCCCATTTCTACCATAGTCGTGATCAATATTGTCCCAAGGTCGGGCATCAACGAACCTTGAGAGAGGAAACTCGACCATGGCATTATAGCCTCGAGACATCGAGATGATGTTCTGAGGTGCCTCAATGACGAGGAATTAGACCCTCCGATTTTGCCGTATATAAATACTACCAGTAAATAGAGCGAGGAACATACAGGATACGAAATTCCATATCATCGAAGGTGACATGAGGTATAAGCACTCCTCTGGAGACCAAGGATACACAACATAAGGGTAGTACCTTCAACTCTTCATTAGATGATGAAGTTTCCAACAGAGGATGGAGTGAAAACGGTTTACGGAGAGTAACACACTGCAAAAGAGATGTTTGAAGTCGATGGTGTGACACTGGTACCAAAGCCTTCAACGTCAGAAAAGTCAAACACCAAAGGTAAGCAAGCGGCTAAATAACAATCACCGCCTCCAGCCTCGACGGAATCAGAGCAACATGTAATCAAAGACGAAAAAGAGGATTTCCTTACACCTCAAACTTTCGTTGTTCCCGAAGAGTTTGATGCAACCAAGGGAACGATAAAGGAATTGGAGCAGGTCATACTGATCGAATACATGCCTGAGAGGAAGGTATACCTGGGAACAGAATTAACCCCCGAACTCAGGAAAAAAACTCATTCAATTTCTTATTGATAATATGGATTGCTTTGTTTGGTCCCATTTATATATGATAGGGATTCCCCCAAAAATAACAACACATCGGCTAAGCCTCGACCCCAGGTTTAAACCGATAAAGCAAATAAGGAGGTCTATATCCGAGGTGAAGCATGCATTTATAAAGGACGAGGTAACCAAACTTCTCAAAATAGGGTCTATTCGGGAGGTAAAACACCCAAAATGGTTAGCAAACATAGTTGTAGTTCCTAAAAAGGAAACAAACTTAGATGTGCGTAGAGTATAAGGATATGAACAAAGCATGCCCAAAAGACTCTTTCTCACTGCCCAATATTGATCGTATGATCGATGCCACTGCCTGCCACGAGATCCTAACTTTTCTCGATACCTACTCCGGGTACAATCAAATTCAGATAAACCTGGAGGACCAGGAAAAGACCTCGTTTATCACTAAATTTGGGACCTATTTTTACAATGTAATGCCCTTCGGGATAAAAACTATAAGAGCTACATGTCAATGCCTAGTTAACAATATTTTTGAGGAACATATAGGTAAATTGATGGAAGTTTACATTGATGATATGTTGCTTAAATCACTGCGCAGAAGGCCAGTTAACTCATTTGCAGGAAACATTCAAAATCTTGAGAAAGTACAACATGAAGCTTAACCTAGAAAAATGTGCCTTCGGAGTTGGCTCGGGTAAGTTCCTCGGCTTTATGGTATTGAATTGGGGTATCAAAATTTACCCCGATAAGATCAAGGCCATCAAGGATATCACAGTCGTGGATAGTGTGAAGGCCGTGCAAAGGCTAACAAGGCAAATAATTGCTTTGGGTTGATTCATTTCGAGGTCATCAGATTGAAGTCATAGGTTCTTTCCTTTCTCAAAAAGAAAAAAGATTTCACATGGACCCCGGAATGCCAGCAAACCACAGAAGAATTAAAGCGATACTTATGTACCCTACCTTTGCTTCTCACCCTGAGGTAGATTAAAAGCTTTACTTATATTTGGCAATTTCCGATATAGCGGTAATTAGGGTTCCAGTTCGAGAAGAGCAGGTACGCAATTCCCTGTTTATTACATAAGCCGAACTCTATGAGATGTTGAAACTAGATACCCTTACTTAGAAAAATGAGAATCTGCACTGATAAGCGCATCTATGAAGCTAAGGCCATATTTTCAATGTAATCCCTTATGTGTATTAACCACTTACCCCTTTCGAAATTTTTTTCATAAGCCCAAGCTATCGGGCTGGCTGGCCAAATGGGCTATCGAACTTAGCGGGTACGATATCAAATATCAACCCCGAATGACCATCAACTCTCAAATCCTAGCTAACTTCATGGCCAATTTTATGCTGACCCACGTACTCGAAATGGAAAAAGAGCTCTTGCTAAGGTCGGGATACATCATCAGGGGTATGGACCCTTTTCATGGACGGTGCCTCGAATGTGAAAGGTTTTGGGCTTGGCATTGTCTTAAATCAACCTACAGGTAGTGCCATTGTGCAACCTATCAAAACTTCTAGGTTGACTAATATTAAGGACGAGTATGAGGCTTTAATTGCAGGTCTCGATCTAGCTAAGATCTTGGGAGTAGAAGTCATTGAAGCCAAGTACGATTCACTCTTGGTGATGAACCAAGTACACAAAGGTTTTGAAGTTCGAGAGGATATAATGCCACGATAGTTGGATAAGCTACATGTAACTTTTAACTGCTTCAAGGAGTGGACTTTGGGTCATGTGCCTCGAGAGAAAAATAGCTTAGCTGATGCACTTCCTAATCTGGGATCCTCGGTCAAAGAAGATGATATCGTCCCGGGGAATGTCGTCCAGTTATCGAGGTCCATGGTTGAAGAGGGTCACGCTGATATAAATTCAACAAGTTTGACTTGGTACTGGAGGAATAAGTATATCGATTATTTGAAAAATAGAAAACTCCCATCGGACCACAAAGAATCGAGGGCCCTACGAACCAAGGCTGCTAGGTTCACATTAGATGAAGATGGAACACTATATATGAGAATGTTCATGGACCATTGATGGAATGTTTAGGGCCAGGGGACATCGATTATGTTCTACGAGAAATCCATGAATCTACTTGTGGGAATCATTCCGGTGCCGAGTCTTTGGTTCGCAAAAATGTTTGAGCAAGATATTACAGGGACATCATGGAAAAAGATACTAAGGAATTTTCAAAAAATATGACAAGTGCCAACGGTTTGCACCGATGATCCATCAGCTCGGAGAACAACTCCATTCGGTCATATCCTCGTGGCATTTCATAAATTGGGAATAGACATAGACAGCCCTCTACCAACGACCCCAGGTAAAGCTAAATTTATTTTGTTTACGACTGATTATTTTTCTAAATGTGTGGAAGCACAGGATTTCGAGAAGGTCAGAGAAAAAAAAGTTATTGACTTCATCAGGGACCACATCATATGTCGATTCGGGATACCTGCCGAGATTGTATATGACAGTGGAAAAAAATTTATCGGTAGCAAGGTGACGGGGTTCCTCGAAGAGCATAAAATAAAGAGGATCTTATCAACACCATACCACCAAACTGGAAATGTACAGGCCAAGTCAACAAACAAAACCATCATTCAAAACTAAAAGAAAAGGTTGGACGATGTGAAGGGAAAATGGAGAGATGTTCTACCCGAGATTCTTGGGCATATCAAACAATATCGAAGTCTAGCACAGGGGCTACTCTACTATCTTTAGTATATTGCTCTGAGGCACTTATCCTTGTCGAGGTCGGAGAACTCAGCGCCACGTTTGGACATGCATCGGAGGAGTCAAATCACGAGGCTATGAATGCTAGCCTCGAGCTATTAGATGAAAAACAAGAGGCAACTCTTGTTTGAATGGCCGTGCAGAAGTAGAAAATCAAGAGATGCTACCGTAGAATGACCAACCTTTGACACTTCGGAATCGGGGCTTAGTTCTACGGAAAGTCACCCTCACTACTCGAGACCCGAATGAAGGGAAACTGGGCCCAAATTAGGAAGGACCGTACCGAGTCCTCGGAATTATTGGTAAAGGATCTTATAAACTTAGAACAATAGAAGGTGAATAGCTGCCAAATAATTGGAATGTATCATTACTCAAACGATACTATTGCTAAGGTATGACTTTCTCTTTCTGTCCATTTGAATTTGAAACTAACCCATTGTAGGTGTTCGATTGAAGCTATCAAAGGCACATTTTTACACAAAGGCCATAGGTTTTAAAGCATGCATTACACTCTTTTTCCCTTAGATCGGATTTTGTCCCAAATGGGTTTTACCGGCATGGTCTTTTAATGAAGCAAAAACTATGCTACCTAAGGAGAACTCAACAGTATCTAAGGCTTATTTTCAATTAACCTTGAATACTGGGAGGGGGCATCACCCTCGTAGGTTATATTTTCGAGAAAAGTACTTCTTGCCAAAGAGGGCCTCGATAGGAGAACTTTGTAATGGGCCAAACGGTTAGATGAACCGTGTCCACGTACAATAGTCGAGCCCCAATGCAAAACATGTATACATGTATCAATTATTTAAAGAAGCATTCTTTGTATATCAAAATACTCTGTGTCTCACAGAAGTCTACTATTGTACGAGCTCTACACTTATAATTCTACGAGAAACGGCTCAAGGGCCACAACACAAATACACCCCAAGTACACGGGGACTATCTTTGACAGTCAACACATCAGAGTATTCAAAATCTCGAACCAATAAGACCTCAAAGAGACATTCGCTTTATATAAAGTACAAGGCCATCATACTCGGGGACAAACCTTTTGAACAAGTTCGAAATGTTATCGGGAAACAAGTCCAAGAGACATACCCAAATGCTACGGCAATATTAAAGACTATGATCATATAAAAAGGTTACGGATGAAATAATGCGGCTCAGAGACGTTCGACTTCTGCCATAAATCAAAGGCCTTCAAACTATTTGAAAAAATCGGTTAAATTAGGCTACCATCGGCAAAAGCAAATTACAAAGGGGCTTCGATAAAGTCAACCCTCGAACAATTTAAAGGCTTCGATAACATCAACCTTAGAAAAAACCTCAAAAGGTAGTCAATTATGTTTACACAAACAAATTACAAATATGGTTCTGATCTGTCATGACCCAAACCAATTGTCTATGAAAAAGTGGTATCAGAGTAGTTATGTCCTATGGAGTCTACAAGCCATGTCTAGTAGAATATTGTTTATTAGTGTGTTTTGCACCACACCTATAAGCAGGAGGCTATAGGGCATTTAAGATTGTCACTCTTTCTTCTTACTCTAGATCGTGTGGTAGAGCTCACTTTTAAGAACTCATTTTTTGAAAATCTATCTTATCCATAATACGGCGATGCCTACATCAAGAAAGACGATTGGCAAGAGATATAGCTATGGAAGAGTTGAGTTAGAGGTAATCAATTTCTCATGATGCTTATGAAAAGTAAATATAAGGTCTTCAGTAAATCATGTGTGTACTAAGATGTGTAAGACCCTTGATAAAGAGTCTTAAGGCAAGAATACCTATCCACCCTTATGGTGAAAGACAATGAGAGATTCGTAAGATAAATACAAGTTTCAACAAGCAAAAGAAGTAAGAAAAAGAAGGGTACGAGGCGCCCAGTTAATGAAGGTTAACAGTATTTACAATTCAGGCAGATGAATATAAGCTTTTTTAGTTACATTTAACAGTAACAGAGGTATATACAATTGGGATGTTGGTATTACTTATGCCATATGGGAACTAACAGATATGACTCAAGAGAAGGACGTGATATCAGGATCTGGCTTGGGTTGGAGTGACCCAATGTGGTGGATGCATTTTTTGCATTAGTTTACCTTTTTGAAGGATATTACAAATGTGCTAAAAGATTTCCTTGTGCGACACCCAGATGGTGCACTCTAAAGTAGTACAACTAGATATGAATACCACAAAGATAGACACAGGAAGCCCGGAAGGGATAAATATTAACTTAGTATGGCTCTCTGTAACGACCCAACCAGTCGTTTGCCTTTTTAGAACTCTGTTTACCTAAATAAAACTCTTTGTGCTTGCTTTAACTAATTTATGACTTGCGGGGATGGTTGGTTCAGGATTTAGAAGATTTTGGATTGAAATATGCACATTTGACTCTTTAGGATTTTCTTAAAATGCTAAGTTTGACTCTTGTCAATATTTTGAGCAAACGGACCTAGATTTGTGTTTTGATGGTTCTAGAGTGTCCGTAGGAAAATATGGGACCTAGGTGTATTCTCGGAATCAAATTCCGAGGTTCCTACCCCGAGTAATGAATTTTTATTTGAAATTGGTAAACTGAAATTCTATGGATGTAAAGAAACTAATTAATGATTGATCACGCTGGTATTGGGCTTGCATGTTAGTTCCGAAACCCATTACAAGTCCAATATAACATTTAAGACTTGCCCGCATAATTTGGTGTCAATCCGAGTAGTTTAAGGCCGTTTTGGCCCGTTAGAGGAAAAATTAAAAACTTGAAGTTCATAAGTTTTATTCAATTGGTTTTAGGGGGTGATTCTAATCTTTAGCATTGTTTCGGGCATTCCGAAGGTTCGAATAGGTCCGTTTCATGATTTTAGACTTTTTGGTATATTCAGGCGGGGCCCGGGAGCCCCGAGCGTTAATCGGGCGAGGTTCGAGTGAAGTGGAAATTTTTTGGAAGTGCTAAAGCTGCTGCTTCTGTCATAACCGCACTTGCGGTTGGTGGACCGCAGATACGAGATCGCAGATGTGGTGACATCCAAATCCACTACTAAAAAGTAATAGACATAGTCGTATATAATATAATTTACCCAACTATGAGTCGGGGTCGAATCCCACAGAGAGCAATGTGTAGGCGATTAGGAATGTAAGAAAATTATCATTTATCGCGCAATGCCAAACACTAAGAATTTTGGTTTGAAAATATTTTATATCTAAATGCGGAAATGTAAACTAACCTAGAAAGCAAGTAAAATGATCAATGGCTACAAGTATGATTACATCGGGAATTATACTCATGTAACGATCCAATGTATTTCATGATTTTACAAATATGAGCGAGTTTATGTTAATTAGCCACGGATAATAATTCTTAATTAGCTTCTTCCGAAGACTAACAAGACTTCTTAATTGAATTATCCCTAAAACAATTAGAAGATTAAACACACCCGGAATGGCTACAAGTAGTTCAATCCTATCCCTAGGTAGAATCTATAAAATGAGGATTAACGCATCAAGTTCTTGTTAATTAATCTTTCCCAACACCAAATTGTCTTTTCCGAAATCAATTCGGAGTTAATGGGCGAGTCCTAGGGTTAGTTAATCCCTTTGGAAACATTAAAGAACAAGAATAATTAAAGTAACAATAACTCACTTCATAAATATATAAAAGTCATTCAATACATAAGCACAACAAGGTATTTAATCCACACTTTAAATATGAGTATTTCCATAAACAATATTCAAATGTTGGAAATAAATACTACACACTTAGATATACAATACAAAGCAAGGAAATGAAGAAAGCAACATAAATGGGTACGAAATTCTCAACCAAAAGCTTCAATCTTCAAGACCAAAGTGTGTGTGCAAAGCCCTAGCTTCCAAAACTTATTCTCTGTAGCCCTAAGAACTGAAAATAAGCCAAAGATCCCCATAATATCGGTTTGGACGAGTATAAAAATGGTTTGGGATGAGAAACTTGTGTAATGTCAATTCTGCCCAGGTCTGATGCACGACTTCCGCAACTGCGGAAGAATCATCGCAGGTGCGGCTCTGCAGAAGCGGAGTTCCAAACACAGAAACGAAAATCCTAATCAACACTGGCACTGCAGATGCGGTTCACCAAGCGCATATGCGCTTCTGCAGAAGCGGAATTCCAACCGCAGATTCGGTTTCTACCTGCTCAGCCTGTTCTGCATAAGTGGTTCTTTCTTCGTAGAAGCGGGATCACTTCTGCGGCCATACTTCTACAGAACCGGAATCATTGGAAAGTTATTTTGCTGGTTTTTTGCTCAATTCCACTTCAATTCAATCCCAATAAATTTGTAGCATCATTTACCTGAAAATCTAACAACAACCACCATAAACGACCTCATTTTATAATTAAAAGGACATAAAAGCAAAGGAAAAGGGGCTTGATTGAGTGGTAAAATTACCACTCACCAACACCCCCAACTTAAAGCCTCTTGCTTGTCCTCAAGCAAATCAAAACCAACACTTCCATGAGGAATTACCATTTAAACACACATGGTATTGCTATTATGTACATATCACAATCTCCAATATAAGTACCATACTTATGGATTTGGTTGGTACTAACAATTAGGCTCAAGTATGTGTATATTTCCCGAATGAGTCCCTCATAAAGAAAAACAACTTCAAGAATGTGCAAGGGAGTTCCAAAATAATCAAGTGACAAAAATAAGCCTCAAGAAGTGACTCAAAAGCACTAGTCCACTACATATGCTCACTTTACTCAATTTCACCAATCCTTCTTAATTCATATGCCCTCACAAGAAAGAAAGTCCCAAAATCACTATATTTACAATACAACATAAGGGACGAATTTTACAAAAATACTCACTCTCACAAAGAACTTCAAGTGTTACAACATCTCATACCATAAGCTTGCCCTTATTTGAATTCATCGCTTATTCAAGAATGTTCGGTTGGAGGTCCCATAAGGACTTTTTAATCTTGTAATGTGGGTTTAGGCAAGGGTCGTATAAACATTTCGGTACAAGTGACTTCACCCTCCTTGAACACTACTCGCACATTTTTTTTATTCTTTTGCACTTTGTTTCGTTTCAAACCCCCATAGCCTCATTTGCATCTAGTTTCCAATATAGAACCACCTTACATAATTCAAGGCTCCATAATTTATATACATACACATATTCTCTTTTTTTTATATACATATATATTTTTTTCTTTTGGAGCTTGAATACTTTAATACAAACACTTTGAGGCATGTGGTCCTAGACTCAATGTACACCCTTACAAATCTCCGCTTTGACACCACCACCAACTTAGGCTTTTAGCCTTATTCTCAATGTTCAAGGAGGGACGGGTTCAAAAGAGGGAATTATTTTACAAAAGGGGGAAGGTTACTAATGAGTTGGCCAAAGAAAAAGTTTAAAGGCTCAAAATGGGTACTAGTGATATTATTTATGCAAAGGTAGGCTTGAAAGGCTAAAGAGGTTTTACAGATAAAACAAAGAATGCCTAAGATCATTCCTCCAACCAAACATCATTAGCATTGAAAAACCAACTGGGCAAGTTCTAGATGATAGAAGTAAACACAATATTTATTTGAACAAACACTAACACACACGGCACATGAATTAATCAAGATGGATCAATTTCATTTTCTAATAATAGCATTTAGAGAAATATTCAAACTAGTGGGATAAAAGTCACTCAAAGAGCCAAAATTTAATCACAAGAATTATTTTGCACCATTCAACTTACTTGTTTTAGTTTAAAACCCAATTTCATAGGGGTATTCTTAATTCACAATTTACATACAAGAGGCTAATTTTATTAGTACTAAATAATCCAAAAGCCTCATCCTAGCAAAACACGACTAATTCTCTTAAGAAAGTTGTCACACCATCTATCATAGGGAAAAGTCACCCGGTTCACTTCAAAAATGTTCCTTGGTAAAGAACCGTAGCATGAAGAAAACCCAAGGAAATATTACTAAAGGAAATAAAATTAAAAGAAAACAAAACTACAAAAAGGGGTACTAAAGTGAAAGAAACTAAAACTAATAACAATAAGCTACAAAAAGAAAATAAATAACGAAAGAAAAATAAAAATACAACTAATCAACCCAAGCTCGACAAGAGCACCTGCTACATACAATAGCCCGGCAAGGGCACACAATATACACAACAGCATAATAACAAGCCCGGCAAGGGCATACAGTATCCATAACAATAGACTAAGCCCGGCAAGGCCACACAAATTCAAAACATGAATACAGTAACTAGCCACCCCTAACTAAAAACATTGCAGTGCCCTCACTGCACAATTATCAAATATAAAGCATAAATAGTTTGAGGGTCTCCCTAAGGTCTGCATCAGACAAGCAGACTGTGGGAGGACGGCTGATCAATGTTGTGCTGTGCTTGTGGCCCCATCATCCTCTCTCTCCTCATCATCATCACCACCATCACCCGCATTCTCAGACATGAAAGAGTACTCCTCGCTATCATCTTGGGCCGTTACTGGTATCTTCTTGTCTAAGTTTCCCTATTTGAAGATGGCCTTGATGCCTCTCCACATTTTGATCATGAATTTTACCTTCTTCTTGTTCTTGTTCTTCTCCTTCTCAAAGTCTGACTGAAGGGTGGCACGGGCCTTGGCCAAAGTGTCGTATGCTCCCTCAAGTCTGGTCACTGATGCGGTCATCTTCTTAAGAGAATCATTCTGGCTTTTCTGTGCATCCTAGTAACTCTGCAATTCATCCCTGGAGAAGTATGAAAGCCCAGGCTAGGAAGATGAAGGCCCACTCGGAAGCTGTGATACTAACTCCTTAATAGATGCAAGCTCGGAGTTTAGTATCTTGAATGGTCCCTGTGCAAATGCCTGTGAAGAGGACTCTGAACCAGTAGCCGTGGTGGTGACTTTTCTCTTCTTGCTCTTCACTACACTCCCCACTCCTGTCACTCTCAATGGATGAAAGGGCTTTTCAGCTGGCAGCCATCTATCGGTGGGACACACAACAACCTCTGCTCTAGTGCATAGCTGTGTGATCAATGACGGGAACATCATCCCTGCGTCATTGTCTCGCAGATACTCCCTCAGCTCTCGCAAGATATAGTGACCAACATTCACAAGAATGGTGTCCAGGAGGCAAGCAATAATCAAAGCACTGGAGTAAGAGACATCTAAGATGTTCCCACAAGGAGACACTCGGTTGCAAAGGATGTACAGCCACATTTTAGCCTCAGCAGTGAAGTCGATTGATTTCAACCCTTTTCTCTTATTGCCCCATTTGTCTCTCAAGTGCGGAGGGAAGAGTTTGGATACAAGCCATGCTCCATTTTCACAGTGATCCTTCTCTTGCACCGGCTCCATTGAATAGTTGGGAATACCAAGAGTGTCATTAATTTGTTCGATCCCAAACCTCACCAATTTTCCTCGGATGACGACTTGCGTATTGGCAAAATCAGTGTGCCTGAGGTTGGCATAAAATTCACGCACCCGCTCCTCATTAGCCTTGCAAGGGGTGGGGATGAAGCATGACAATCCAGTTGAATGGAGCCGGGCATAGAAATCCGGGAGCTTTTCTTTCAATTTTTCTTCATGGATGCCCTTTTAAAGAATTATCCTCCTATTGACAAGTTCATCCAAATATCAACGCTCACATGCAGCTGACATAAAGCGTGATTCATCGTATGATTCCTCAATTTTCTCTTCCATTTTGGGTTGTCGTCCGCTTGTGTTAGAGTCCATTTTAACTCGAAACACCTACTAAAAATCAAAACAAGCTGAGTCGGGTAATATAATCGTGTTAAGCAATTCAAAACACTGAAATTGAGCCAAAAAATAGATTGAGCGGGCCCAGGAAGCCCCTGATGCAAAGCTACTGGAATTGCACAAATTGCACAATTTTCGCTTCTGTGGAAATGCCACCGCAGAAGCGATTCCGCTTTTACGGCAAATTGATCACTTCTGTGATTTTTATTTTTATTTTTTTAGAAACCGCACATGTGGAAATTTCATCGCATGTGCGAACTCGCTTCTGCGGAACAGTTCCGCTTCTGCGGTGTTCGTCCAGTTTTTCTTTTGCCCAAAATGTTTTTCAAATTTTTCATTCTCAACCCAATGTTTGGCATCTAATTTATACTCAAAACTTCTAAAATAGAGCAGTAAATGAACTTATGATTCCATTTAGACCTATTTTGTGATGCTTAGCAATTAAAAATTCTCTTAAACACTTTATCAAACACTTTGCAAGCACTAGAAATACACCTCTTGTTTGAACAAATTTGGTACTCAGAATTCCCAAAATTTGTGTAACATTAACAGCACACACAAGCCTACACTCAACCAATTTCCCTCACATCCTAAGACTAACAGCCCTAAAGTAAAGAAAATATTTAAAACATCACATAAATTAAAATAAAACAAATGGGGGCTATTGGTAATGAGGAAGAAGAGAAAAAGGACAGAGTACATGAGGACATTACCTGATTCTTGTGCAAGAGAGGAAGAATTTACAAGGAGTTTTGTTAACGTTTTGCAATTTTCTTCAAGTTTGGGGAGTTAGGGCGGGGGATATAGTGTGAATTTACATGGGCAACTGAAGCGTTTAAAAATTTCTCAACTTTTAAGACCTTTCGATTTTTGCTTCTGCGGTGATGCGGCAGCTTCTGCGTGTCCGCTTGTGCGGCCATTCGTCCGCTTCTGCAGAAGATGTGGCTTCTGCGGTTGTGTACCTGCTTCTGCGTGGCCGCATATACAGTAACATCAGAAGTTTGATGCCCAGTTTTTGCAGCTAATGGTTTTGGCCCTCCGGGTCACCCCGACCTACTCAAATCAACTCCAAAAAATCTAAAACTTGGCAGATTAGTCAAAAATAATATTCTAAGCTATCCTAAAAAAGAAAATTTTAAAAACGACTAAAAATTTTGAAAAACGATGAGTTGCCTCCCACCAAGCGCCGCATTTAACGCCGTGGCACGACGTAAAACAACATTACCACTTTTCTTGCCACTTGGATGATATGAACTGGGCACCTAGCTTGGAATCAAGCTTGTGACCACGAGCGATGGGGGGTGGTAAGTCAATGATCAAGCCAATCCTTAAATTCTTCATTTTGCACTTCTTGGCTCTCATGTGAGAAATGTCATTTTGCTTTCTTGCTTCCTCAAACTGTAAAATGTAATGCATGAGTTTTTCCTCCTCGCCGTCCATCATTTACTTGTGTAGTTCAATTTTCACATCACCACACAATTCCAATGTTGAAAAATGATTGGAATGTTACTTCAAGCCTTCACTTTGCAATTTTTCTCTTTTGACATCCTCTTCTTCTCCCGGACTAGAGTCAATATCAACCACATTTGCATTTATACCGGTTGACTCTAATTCCATATTTTTCTCGGCATTATTAATAGTCATGGAGTCGGTTGGCGGATGTTCAATTCTTGAATCCTCGAAGTAAAGCTCACTTTCTTCCTTAGAATTGGACTCGTCTTGGCTTCCTTCCACACTCTCAAGTTGGTGGGCATAGTGATCCTCAACCAATATTTGCATTTGATCCTCCAAAGTGCGGATGTGTTCATCATTGTAATTCAAGCGTTGTTTCAAGTCCTCGAGTGCAAAGTTGTGCTTCTCCTTATTTTCAAGAATGGTCTCCATCATGAGCATCATTTTCTCATTGTGAGCATTTGAGAGTTCTTCTTGGTTTTGATGAAATGCCAAGCAAGGATTTTCAACTTCAATCTTCAAGGAAGGTTCTTGGCTATCATTCACTTCCGAGGCTTTTTGAACCCTTAAGGCTTCGATCATCTCATCCATTTGTAAGTGCAACCTTTCAAGTGCCAAGTCATTTTGAAGACTAGTCTCCAAAAGTTCCTCCAAGGCATTTTGCTCCTTGTTTCCTTCTTCAAGTAAACACTCCAACATAAGCTTGAACTCTCAATTTTGGCCATGCTCAACTTCTTCCAATTCCATAGCCCTATAATTTTCATCACAAAAAGAAGAATCATCATAGTAGAGGCGTGGGGAAGGGAAGGACAAATAAGCACAATCATCCCAATGACCATTTTGGCAACCACACTTATCACAAATACTCCACTCATGGGTTTGAGATTGTGCGCAGAATCTACCACCGTTAGAATTTAAACAATTTTGCCATGAGTGTGGTCCTCCACAATAAGGACACGGGTCATCAAAGTACGAACAACTACCATCCGACCAATTATCATTATATGATGCCATTTTTCAAAAATAAGAAAATAAACAAGAAATAAATAAGAAAAATAGACCAAGGTAAGAAAAATAATTACACAAATATTCACAAGTTTGGACCAAATCACTTTCGCTTACTTCTCAAACAACCTAAATTACGCCAAATTGTTCCCCGGCAACAGCGCCAATTTTGGTGACGTCTAAATCCAGTACTAAAAAGTAATAGATACGATCGTATGCAATATAATTTACCCAACTATGAGTCGGGGTCAAATCCTACAGAGAACAATGTGTAGGCGATTAGGAATGTAAGAAAATTATCGCTTATCGCACAATGCCAGACACTATGAATTTTGGTTTGAAAATGTTTTATATCTAAATGCGAAAATGTAAACTAACCTAGAAAGCAAGTAAAATGATCAATGGCTACAAGTATGGTTGCATCGGGTATTACACTCAAGTAACGATCCAATGTATTTCATGATTTAACAAATATGAGCGAGTTTATGTTAATTAGCCATGGATAATAATTCTTAATTAGCTTCTTCTGAAGACTAACAAGACTTCCTAATTGAATTATCCCTAAAACAATTAGAAGATTAAGCACACCCGGAATGGCTACAAGTAGTTCAATCCTATCCCTAGGTAGAATCTATAAAATGAGGGTTAACGCCTCAAGTTCTTGTTAATTAATCTTTCCCAACCCCAAATTATCTTTTCCAAAATCAATTCGGTGTTAATGGGAGAGTCCGAGGGTTAGATAATCCCTTTGGAAACATTAATGAACAAGAATAATTAAAGTAACAATAACTCACTTCATAAATATATAAAAATCATTCAATACATAAGCACAAAAATGTATTTAATCCACACTTTAAACATGAGTATTTCCATAAACAAGATTCAAGTGTTGGAAATAAATACTACACATTTAAATATACAATACAAACATAGAAAATGAAGAAAACAACATAAATTGGTAAGAAATTCTCAACCAAAAGATTCAATCTTCAAGATCAAAATGTGTGTGCAAAGCCCTAGCTTCCAAAACTTGTTCTCTCTAGCCCTAAGAACTGAAAATAAGCCAAAGATCCCCAAAATATCTGTTTGGACGAGTATAAAAATGGTTTGGGATGAGAACTTGTGAAATGTCAATTCTGCCCAGGTCTGATGCACGACTTCCGCACCTGCGGAAGAATCATCGGAGGTACGGCTCCGCAGAAGCGGAGTTCCAAATGCAGAAGCGAAAATCCTAATCAACACTGCCACTGCAGATGCAGTTCACCAAGCCCAGATGCTCTTCCGCGGAAGCAAAATTCCAACTGAAGATGCGGTTTCTGCCTGCTCAGCCTATTCCGCAGAAGCGGTTCTTTCTTCACAGAAACGGGATCGCTTCTGCGGCCATACTTCCGCAGAAGCGGAATCACTGGAAAGTTATTTTGCTGATTTTTACCTTTTTTTTGCTCAATTCCACTTCAATTTAATCCCAATCAATTTGTAGCATCATTTACCTGAAAATCTAACAACAACTACCATAAATGACCTCATTTAATAATTAAAAGGACATATAAGCAAAGGAAAAGAGGCTAGATTGAGTGGTAAAATCACCACTCATCACGGTCCATCTATCGCAGATGCGGCCTAGAGCTAGCCAGGCCAAATCGCAGAAGCGGCTCCCTAGCTGCGGAAGCGGCTATGTATATGCGGCTTCAGGACCGTAAAAGCGGTCCCAGCCCTTTTAGCCAATTTCGTAAGTACGGCCCATTCTCGCAGATGTGGGTCCGCAGTTGCGATCCCCTGACCGTAAAGCGAAAACTATTGGGGCAGTGAGCTTTATTTAATTCGAGCTCCAGCCATTTTTGACCATTTGGCACACGGGTATTGAGCTATTTTGGAGCACTTGAGGAGGGATTTTCACATAGCATCGTGAGGTAAGTTCATCCCCTATATTTCTAATTTTAACACTTGAGTTTTGGGTAGATTAACACCAAATGTTTTGAAGAAATCAAGGGGTTAGAGCTAGACCTAGGGTTTTAATAAAACTTAGATTGTACCATGAAATTTGTTATGAAATCAACTAGAAATTATATATTATTGATCCTTGGTTTATAGAGAACAAGTTCCTTTGAAAAAATTTCGAATCCGGGCATGTGGTCCCGGGGTCGGGTCTTAAGAAACTTGTGTTAAGGGTTGGGATATTGCTTAAATAGTTAGAATTTGATTTTTTTGAGCTTATATTGATTAGTTCCTACCTCATTTAACTAGTTTGGGATCGTTCGGCTCCGAATTGAGGGTTTGAACTCGTTCTTGGTATTGGAAATGCACTTAGAGAGAGGTGAGTCTCCTTTCTAACCTTGTAAGGGGGAATTGTCCCCATAGGTATAATAACTGTGTAACTGCTACTAAATGCGGGGTCTACGCACACACTAGGTAACGAGAGTCCGTACGTAGCCATTATCATGTTAATTGATGGGGTAGTCTAGGACCCGTATCATTCTATATTTGTGAATGTCTCTATATTTTCTTACTAATGTGATCACTTAGGATATGCTAGAAATTTGGGAAAGGAATATAAGCGAATAGATATGCTTGTTTTTTTTTTGGCAATCCGCTAAGCAAGTGCCTAGGGCTAGATTTTATATATATAAAAAGAAGAATAAAGGAAAATTACATTGTAAGGGGATCTAACATAATGAAAAAAATAAACTTTGACTATTACATGACTCCTATTATCAATATTGAGTATGAAACTCCACATTGATATTACAATTGATCCAAAATGAGTAATGTTTTTAAAATCAAAGCATGCATTCTGAATGTCTAAATGTGCCGCCTTGTTCCCTTTTGTTACTTCAATGAGCTGTAAATCCATTGTCCAGTACCAGTCATAGCAAATTGATAGCTCAGTCCAAATTGCATTTTCCAGTTGTATGTAGCCCAGACCCTTGTAAATCTAATTGCCAAGATAGCTTAAGTCACCTATGTAGGCCCATCGTGTCTTGGATTGTGCATTGTGGTTTGTGTAAATGGCACAGTGAAGCCATGTGATTCTAATGTCAAGCTCTAAGTTGTTATTCCCTGTACTGACATACACTTCCCCAGACTTTGCCACGTGATTGCCAAGAGTCCATGTCGCTCAGTAGCATGTCCAAACAAGTGTACGTTTGTTCCATGAATATTTCTAGATGTAAGAGATGTTGTCGATGCCTCCAGGCCCTTATGTTATTCCAAGTTGTCACAGTAATAGACATTACTTGTATGCTCTAAGTTTGCTGTAATAGGCGTGCATAACGACCATCGAGACAGGCATGCATTAAAAAATTGAAAAACTGCATTGTTCTTTTATGTTTTTCCAACCTTTCCTCGAAATCACGTGTTCCCCAGCATGTTGGTGCTACATCCAATATCTTTAACCATTGTTGTTGTGCTTGGTTATTGGAGTGCTTTTGTATTATAATTGACTGAGTCAGTAAATGTCACAGCATCAGAAAACTTAACTAAAGTGGCGTGAGTTCTGCAGATTCACATGGAAAAAGGCGTGTGTATGGTGCATTGATACAAACATACATTAAACAATTCAAAAGTTGCGAGATACTAGTTGTGCCTCGAGTTCCAGCGTACTCCACCATGCTGGTGGAAAATCCAAAGCTTGACTATTGTCTACGTACCTGAAAACACGATGCCATTATTGTGTAGTCGCATGCAAATTCAATCTCCAGCACCTTGAGCGTGAAAACTCATGTTGATTGTTGAGAAGCGTTCTGTGGTCATATGATAACACCCAAGTTGTGCCCCATTCTTTTGACCAATTTATACTCTCTCCAATATTCCTCTTTTTAATATCCCCACACACATGTCTTCATTTTGAACAACTTTTCTTGGAATGTACATGCATGCTTGAAATCCTTTTGATCCTATCTAGTGGTCTCCCTTGACCATATGTTTTTGCATTTCTGATGTCACTATGCCATCTCCTTTCGGAATGGTGCATGGTTTTCCTCTTGTGAATCTTATAAAAAACCTTTGATCTGATGTCCTGCTTATGCCTTCCCTTAGTTTCCTCTTCATGGATTGAGTACTTTGTACTGATACCACCACGTAAGAGTTGTTTAAGGGAGGACACATGGCCGAAGTAACTTTCCCTGCAAAAAAGATAGCTAGGTTAGTAATACCAGTTCCAGATTTCCTCCTACTCTTGTTATTCCTTTCCTCCTCTCCTCTTAACTTCTTGCTACTTTTACTCTTATATACGGGCATTGTAACTTATCACTATTGACAATTTTCCTCCTTGGACATCCAAATCTCCAAAACCATTGCATTCCATCGCTCCAAAGTCTAGAGCATAATTGGCTATGTGATCTGCCAATTTATTACCCTCCGTTAATGTGTGAGCCACCTTCAGATTGCATCTATCCATCAATTCTTTTATCTCTTCCATATAAACTACCGCAGACCATGGTGCAGTCCATTCCCCTAGGATTAATTTTTTAACTCGCATTAAGTTAGTATGCAATTTGATGAGTATGTAATCATGTGCAGCAAAATATCTTAATGCTTCAATAATGGCTTTCATCTCTGCTTCATTATTTGTGCCTTCTTTTATCTCCTTGCCACACCCATACACTACATCCCGTTCCTCATTTCGTAGCACAAAACCAATAGAACTCTTACCAGGATTGCCCCTAGAAACCCCATCTGTGTTGACCTTCACCCAGCCTTGTTCAGGAAATCCTCACATTACCTTAGTATATTTCAACTTAGGTGTAAATTGATCCAGCATATGAATCAAATCAGGCCATTTGTGTGGAACATTCTGTAAGTTTGGTTTTCTGAATTTTACCAGATATTGTAGAGTAGTAGAAACCTGGTAAATCACCCTATTCACTAAAACATCATCTCCATATTTGTATAAGTTCCTCCTCTTCCATAGTTCCCACACTATAATTGTAAGACCCCGGAAATTTTTGCTAAGTAATTTAGGATTTTATAGTGTCGCATAGGCTTATTATAATATTTTTATGTACTATTAACATGGTGTACATCCATTGGATTTGGTAAATATGTGTATAAGTCTTATGGTAAGTAATTTGGGATCCAAGGAAAGGCCTAAGTCTAAGAAAAATTGGAAAAAAATCCATAATAGGCTAAGATTCCCAATGATCTTGCACTAGTCTATACTTTGAACGAGCATATCTAAATATATATAAGGTTTTAGGTGATGGTTAACCTATACAATGAAAGGTCTTTGAGTCTAGTTTCCAACGCTTCAAACCGTTTGTCATTTGGAAATTCCTACACAAAGTTATGATCAAATTACCAAAATCTAGAAAAATGCAATTCTGCGGTGAAATCTGCGATCGCAGAAATAGCTCTGCGAACCGTAAAGCCATCCTGCAATCGTAGAATGGTCGAAAAATGAAGCAGAACAGCCCAGTTCTAGGAAATGAGTTCTGCAACGCATCTGCGGCCCACATACCCGTTATGCGATGGATTCTGCGATCGCATACTTGATTTCGGAGGGTTAATTTTCCTATTTTTATAATCTGACCCCATTTTAATATATAGGCTTTAGGGTTCATTTTAGGGTCATTTCTTACTGATTTTGGAGAAAGGTGAGAGAATTTTAGAGAGAGAATGAGGAACCCAACATTTAAATCATCCAAATTTTGCATCAATCTTCAAAAATCAAAGAATCCAATCACAAGTTCTTCATCTAGGAGGTAAGATTCTATACCCTAGGTTTTAATTTCGAGTTTGGAGTATAAGTTGGGTTATTGAGGTATGATTCTTGGGTTTATTAATATTGTGTATACATGCATGTACAACTTAGGTTTATGGGAAAATTGCTTAACATAAATAAGTAAAGATTTGGTTGGGGAATGAAGGAAAACCTTGAAAAAGAGATTTGAAATTAAGATGCTCAACTAGTATTTGATAAAATGCTCAAACGAGCTGAAACCATGAATACCTTTCTAATTTATGTTCAACTTTGTTATGTCTCAAACTAGATTGGAATTACTAGAATTTTCAGAATATTGTAGTAACTTAAGAAAAGCTTAAACGAGGTATGTATGGCTAACTTTAACTCTTGAAGAATCCCCTTGTTGTGACGAGCATACGGTATGTGTACCTTGTATGAAAATATGTGCATTGATTGCCTTAGTTGATTTCCACACCTCCAAGTTATATGTGATTTTGAGAAGTGATTTGATGTGCCTATCTTGTTATGTGCAAAGTTTGTAAAAGCTCGAGGATGTCGACATGGAAGTAGGTGTTTACTTATGTGAACTATTTGTGAATTCTTGTGATTAATGTGCCTTGAACATTATTGGTTAAGTCTTCCGATATGATGGTGCAATAAATGGCAACAAACCAAATGTGGGTGTGTGAATGTGTTTGTGTGATAAGAGCTGTGTAACAAATGATGGAAATGGTATTAAGGGTTATGGAAATTTTTAGTGAATTATTGTTGTTGTTGTTGTTATTGTTGTTGTTGTTTGTGAATTGTGACTATTTGGTGGGATCGGGTTGCGTGCCGCAACACGAAGTAACAAGGTGTGAGTTGTGGTAATAAGGGTGGCTGAGGTAATAAGGGTGGAAAGTGATTGAAATCACTATTGAAATGAAAATATGAGAAAATTGTAAAATCATTGAGGTGATAATGTTGAAGGGAAAAAGGAGAGATTGTGAAACTTGTTTGGCTTTGATTGTTTCTTTCACGTGCATTTGATCGTTGATTCTATTGATATCTGTTACTTGTGTGTTATTTGATTTTACTTGGGGTGAAGTTTATCTATACATACCAGTACAATTCAAATATATTGACGTCCCTTTTGCCGGGGGTGCTACATTCGTGTTATGATTGTAGGTGGTTCTATAGCAGGTACTCCAGCCTACCAACAGTAGAACCTTATCCACTTTCCGTCAGCTGTATTGGTGAGCCCCTTTCCTCTCGGGGCCCTGCGTGGCTCATGCCGCTTTTCTTCCCTGAGTCATATTTTGGTATTTGTGTAAGGTATAGCCGGAGCCTTGTTGCTGGCATTTCCATATTATTCTTTAGTTGTAGTTAGAGGCTCCGTAGACAGGTTGTGGGTGGTGTCGGGCATGGGAATTTAAAACATAAGTATTGATGTTTGAAAATGATGTATAAAACTTGTAATAACTTTAATATGGCGAATGGAGTTTCTAATGAAAATGAAATGGAAAGCGTTAATGATATGTTTATAGAATTTGATTAATGGAGTCGATCTCCAATTTATTCATGAGTTAGTTTGGGTAGAATGAGATCTAACAAGCTTGCTCGGACGGGTTTACTCGGTTGAGCGCCGGTCGCGCTTCTCGGATTTTGGGGCATGACAAACTTGGTATTAGAGCCTAAGGTTTTAAAGTGTCCTAGGATGTCTCGGAGCCGTGTCTAGTAGAGTCCTTCTTATCGGTGTGTTATCGACCACATCTATAAGGTGGAGGCTATTTTGACATTTAGGAATTTCACCCTTCTTTGATACTCCAATCGTGCAATTGAGCTCAAGTGAGGGAGCTAATTTCCTCTCTAACTGTTATTCTCAAGATTGGTAACCTTGATGCCATAATCCATGAATTTGAAGCATGTAAGGAGGGATTGATCCCACTATTGAGTCCAAGTGGATTGCCCAAGGACTTGTTAGGAGAATGTGAGATGTGGATGGATTGGTAAAACATATCGCTAAGAGGGGAGTGTCCTTGTCCCTATTGATGTCACTGCACCATCAGATCATTTGGTATATCAGTATGTTACCTATGTACGTTAGAGATATGGAGTTGAGGGGTATCGATTAAGCTATTGCCCTATCAACCTAACGTCGTTAAGTGAGTCAAATCAGAATCTCTACTCATTTTATATGTACATCCATATTGAAGAGTTCTCACAAACGTGGCCTTAACAAGGTGTTGAATAACAAAACATTGCATGTATCAATTCTTTGAATGAGACGCACTATTCGTGAATCTACTCCATTATGAATTCTCTTATTTACATTCTTGTGGAATTAAGTTCTATAATTATGCCCTTGAATTGAGTTATAACTCTAGGATTGATGTTTCCCACTTGCTTTTCCTAAGTTCTCACCAAGGGATTATATACGATGAATTTCTTACAGAATCTTTTTATTGAATTGGACAAAATCTACTCGCTTGTGCTTCTACATGTACCGACGTAAAATTTACCTATGTGGTGCCAAGTTCCATGCAAAACATCATAGCGTTGTGATCCTTCGCGATTCACTGTTTTACTCAGTTGTGTATATTGATTACATGGTTTGAACAGTCAATCTACTCTCTTGCGAATATCATCATGAAAGCTTCTCACTGCCTAGTAACATAAGAGCATACCTTAACACCTATCAAGTGAGTACATGTCAACCGAAATGGTCACCGTGCACATAAATTCTCTCTGAAAATTTGGGGATCCTCACATCCCCGTCATAGGAAGATATTTTGCCTCCATAACTTTTGTGTCCACTTGGGACATCCCGTAGTAGGAAGCTCACCTTGTCCTAGTATTGTGGTTGCCCGTGGCATGGTTGTATATTGCAGTTGGGAGCTAATATAGCAGAAGCATGTCCAGCTCATATCAAATGTTTACTTTCTCTTTACACCTCTATAACATGTGTTCATTTTGTTCTTTAGTTAGTGAATCCATTGTACTAGTTTCCCCACACTTGTTCGCTAACCATGAGAGAACATATCCTTCTAAAAGTAATGGTAACACTTTCTGTCTCGTAAGGACCCTTACTAGGCTCTCCGTCAACATCAAGCACACCTTTGGGATTTACTATAGCACAACGCATGTTTCTCTTATTCTTCTGTATTTCATTAGCATCTGGGTAGTTCTCAAGTAAAAATTCTTGAAGAACTCATTATGAACATCTGCAAACCCTCCATGATTATTCTGTACTATCACATTGGGTTCTCATATCACTTCAAGATTCATCAAGGGCTGATAGCATGCCACAGTTGCTAAAATTGAATGATTTCTTTCCGATAATGGATTATCTACACTTGTGCTAGTCCAATGATCTGCTTATCAGTCTAAGTCTTGCCTTTTGATTTTTGGTTGGCCAAGGAGAAATACACCTAGTAACACATTCTTATGTCAAAACCTTTCTCTCAGTCAAGTCTTATAGCATCTCCCAATGTGGATTGTAATAAATGGTTGTATAGAAGTGTGTTGTAATGCTTCATTATGATGTTGAGCTACTAAATACAATTGGATTTTTAAATTCTAGATCTATGCATCACGTGACTGCACATAGAGATCTTCTTTATATTACCACCTTCCTAGTGGATATAATGTAAAGGTTACTTCCATAAGACTCTCTCACTTTCTGTAATTTGTCTTGCATCATGTGTTGTTTACCCGTAATCTTCAATGTTATATCATCTCAATGTCTCAACTAGCTATCCAACTATATGATATGATTTAATTAACCTAACTTTTATGTACTCTACAAGCGCCCTGAGAATGGGAAAATTTCTCCTTTTCCTACAGACTTCTAATGTCTTTAGCTTGGTTTATGCTCGTTGGTTCCACATGGTGCTCATTAGTTTTTATACCCTACTATCTACTTCATCTGATAATATCATACGCGTTCAACTTCTTTTCATCCTCACGGGCTTGTGGCATAGATTACGTGTGTCAAGTAATGTTAAGAGTGTAATTAGACTTCATGTATTTTGAAACCCATATTGCATTCAAGGTGACAGAGTATTTTTATTCTTGATAAACGGATTTTCCCTTCACTCTAGGAAACGACTGGGTCATGTACTTGAAAATTCCTCCTTAATGATTCCTATTGACAATGTACTACTTACCCCTATGCCTCATTTGTGTAATAATTGACGTAGTCACAGTGATTAACCATATCAGTATTGTTAGTAGTAACCTTCTGTGTCTCTTAGCATGTAACCTCATGAAGTACTCTACTCAGCGCATTAATGGATTCCTGAATAACTCCAGCCTGATCTTGAACTCTGTTGTTCCTCATTGTATTAGATCCATTGGGTATTGTAAATTCAGATGATTCAAAGATGAAGCTTCTCAATGTGATCACATATATACTTGATAGGTAATTTTATGTTCAGTTTATGATAGCACATTCTCCATATTTTCCCCTGAAGATGTTATGTGAGTTGATAATAAAAGTAATATAAGTGCATTACACATTAGGTTGCACTAGGAGTATGATGTTCCCCGTAACTGTTCCTTATGTACTTTGTGTTTCCATATATTTATGTCTAAGAAGGTTGTAATAAAAGAGGGGTATGAATTGATTTGATTGAACTATATAATCATGGTAATATCCTATATGATGCACTACTGGCAAGAATAATCGTGGCTTGACTTCATATGGATTGTTGATTGAAATGAAATTATATTCTTGTTGATGAACACTTTTATGATTACATTAATGGCTGGTAAGGACTATTATGAACACGTGATTGTTTAGTTACTGTGAAATGACATTATTGATGGTATGATGCCATGTGATGGAATTGTGGGTTGTTGTTGTTACCATGAATTGCAATATACGGTGGAATGTAAATTGTACAGCGAAAATTATTAAAGGTAAAGTCAATGGATAGTTAACTCATGTGAGGTGTCTATCGGTCATCCTTGTTATGTATGTTTGGGAGTTGATATTATTTCTGAGAATGTGTCATGACAGAGCTTGTAAGTCAAGGAGGTCATCTGGAAGGTTAAAAGTGTCGTGGAAGGAAAATATTTTTGCTTGATTGAATATCAATTAGTTTTGACTTGAAAGGTACTATATAGGTGTTTTGATCTAAAACTGTGCAGTCCATGTTCTGGTATCCTTAGGATAATGTAGTGCTTGTAATATTGAGATTAGTATTGTTGATATATGCATTGTGGTGCTCTGTCTAGTTGTGGATGTGTTGTTAAGATGATTTTGGTGATTCCTTGGCAGGTGGATAGGCCTAGTTACAAAGGAGACTCTGCCGAAATTTCTGAAAAATTTAGGAGTTAGTCAAAATTTAAGGTATTGAGGTAGGTAAGAAAAGAGATTTATTATATCAAGCATTCAAGTCGGACTCTTTTTAAGGTCCCGCAAATAATTTTTGGTCTCAAAACATAGTAACTCGTGGTGTCGGCTGCGAATATGTGTTAGGAATGTGTAGAATTCAGCTCGTCGCGGTTCGGACCCTTGGTAGTGATCTAAGCCTTTAAAAATCAAAAGAATCAATTTTCCAGAAAATTGTCATTTATGCGGTCCAGAATGCGGTCGCATATCAGCTATGCGGACCGCATTCCTGCCGCAGAGTGAAGCAGAAGAATTGTCAAAATTGAAGTTGAAAATGCGGTCCATTATGCGACCGCATAATCAATATGCGGACCGCATTCCTGCCGCATCGTTAATCATATAGTTAGTCTAAATTGATGTTAAAATGCGGTCCATTATGCGACCGCATAATCAGTATGCGGACCGCATTTCCACTGCATACCCAGGCAGAGATGTCCAGTGATTGGGGTCAGTTCTACGGTCCAATATGCTTACCGCATTCCAATTCTGCGATCGCATAGTGCGACCGCAGATCTTGCTCGGGCTTCTATTTTCTAAAATTTAAAACCCGACCCTCTTTCTAATAAAACACCCTAACCCCTCATTTTAACCATCTTTCAAAGCAAAAACAAGAGAGAGGGAGGAGGGGTTCTTGAGAGAAAGTTCATCCTCTTCAAAATTTGTTCCTCAAATTTATCTGGTCCGGAAAATTTTAAAGCAAGTGTCTTCATCTCCATTTCTACAGGTAAAATCCCTACCCCATTTTTTCATTGACTTTCAGATTTATTGAGAGGGGGAAAGTCTCATGCATTAGTTCTTGATAATAGGGGTTGAAACACTCATGCATGTTTATTAAAACCTAAAATCTAGTAAGAGTAGTTGGGAAGGAGTAAAGAATTGTGTAAAGAAGGGTTGATAACCTAAATGTGTTCGGGTAGTAATTGTGAATTTTAGATTCTAAGAAATATGTGTTAATTTGTAAACTAGATTGACGTGGCTAGATTGCTTGGTGACTGATAATAGGAGTTTAAAAAGGGAATTCGACTCCAGGTATGTATGGCTAACCTTGACTTTGTAAAATCGCCTTGTTGGTGTTCAAATGTTTGGTATGTGACATTCACGTGGGTAAATTGTGAAATTCGTGTGATTTGCATGGTTGTGATTATGATATGTGGTATTAGATGAAAAACAAATTACGTAAGGAAATTGTAAGTGATGCAACTGAAATAATTGTGATATTAACATCTATGGCTTATCGTGGGCAAGTATTGTTGTAACGTGAAACACTTGTGAATTGTGGAATATGACGGAAATAGTATTGATGGTTATGGAAACACTTGTAAATTATTGTTGCTACTCCTTAAGAAGCGTTGTTGTGATCTTTGTGAATTGTTCATTGTTGTTGTTGTGATTGTTTGTGAATTGAAAATGTACGGTGGGATCGGGTTGCGCGCCGCAACACGAAGTAATAAGGTGCGGGTTGTGGTGATAAGGGTGGCCGAGGTAATAAGGGTGGCCGAGGTAATAAGGGTGGAAAGTGATCGAAATCACTGTTGAAATGAAAATATGAGCAAAAATATGAAATCTATTGATGTGGAAATATGGAAGGGAAACGGGAGAGTTTGTAAAACTTGTTTGGCTTGATTGTTCTTTCTTTATGGAATTGATTGTTGTTTCTGTTACTGTTACTTACTTGTCTATGGCTTGAGTTTACTTGGCGCAAAGTTTGTTATACATACCAGTACAATTCAAGTGTACTGACGTCCCTTTTGCTGGGGGCGCTACATTCGTGTTATGATTGTAGGTGGATCTGCAGCAGGTATTCCAGCCCAACGATCGTAGCTCCCTCTTCGCCTTCCGTCAGTTGTTTTGGTGAGCCCCATTCCTCTCGGGGCCCTACGTGGCTCAGGCCGCTTGTTTCCGTAGTTTTATTTTGCTGTTGTAAAAGGTATAGCCGGAGCCTTGTTACCGGCAAATATTGTAGTAACTTCTTTCATCTGTAGAGGCTCCGTAGACAGGAAACGTGGGTCATGAACTTATGTAATATGTATTTTGTATATAGGGGCAATGTAAAATGTAAACCACGCTAGTAACCATGTACCTTGTTTATGTTTTGAAATGAATTGGTGTTCTAAATTAATCGTATGGTCATTTCACTTGGCTAATAAGTAATGGAAGATGTAAGGTAATACGTGGGATAGGAAAGGCACCCAGGTCCGCTTGACTGGGCATACCCGGTCGAGCACCGGTCATGTCCCTCGAGTTTGGGGCGTGACAAACTTGGTATCAGAGCCTAAGATTTTAAAGTGTCCTAGGATGTCTCGGAGCCGTGTCTAGTAGAGCCCTTCTTATCGGTGTGTTGTCGACCACATCTATAAGTAGGGGGCTGCATGGACATTTAGGAATTTACCCACTTCTTTGTTATTCTATATCGTGCGGTGAAGTGAAAAGCGGAAGTATTTATGTCTAACTCGTGCTCTGTTCCGAAATTTTCAGAAATGGCACCTAAGAAGAGAGCTAGACTCGGCCTTGGGGCCAACGCCACCGCAAGTGTGGCCGTGAATCATGAACCTGATGTCGTGGGTGAGAGTGACTCACCGGCCTTGAATCTGCCCGGCCCATCTATTCCAGATCCAAGCATTCCTGTTCCGGCTGCGGCAGAGGGTGCCACCATCCCTCCGGCCAATATTCCTGATTCTGATACAGTTCCAGCTTCCGGTCCCGGGGTTTCTGATGGGGACCTTAGAGGAGCCATCCGTATGTTGACCCAGTTAGTGGACTCCCAGGCCCAGAGATCTCATGATGCCCCTGTGTCCTCCAGCGGACAGGGAGATTCCTCCAGCTCCAGAGTCCACCAGTTTCTGCGATTGGCCCCTCCAGAATTCTCAGGCACAGACCCAGAGGCCGATCCGCAGGATTTCCTTGATGAGATGTATAAGACCCTTCGAGTGATGAAGGCTACAGAGATAGAGGGGGTAGAGTTGGCTTCATACAGGTTGAGGGGAGCAGCGCGTTCGTGGTTTGAGATGTGGGAGGATTCCCGTGAGGAGGGAAGACCTCCGGCTAGATGGGATGAGTTTGTAGATGCCTTTATGGACCACTTCTTGCCTGCCGAGACAATGGCAGCCCGTGCCACTGAGTTCGAGGTTCTCAAACAGGGCAGTATGAGTGTTTGGGAGTACCACATGGAGTTTGTGAGGTTGTCCAAGTATGCTCCTCAGTTAGTGTCGACCATGGATGCTCGGGTTCGGCGTTTCGTTCAGGGACTTAGTCCTTTGGTGGTGAATGAGGCTGCTACAGCGGCCTTGCACTCAGATATGAATTATGGAAAGATTGCAGGATTCGCTCAGGCCACATAGGCTAGGAAGTTGAAGATTCGGGCAGAAAGAGAGAGTAGCAGCAGGGCCCGGTCAATGGGTCACTCAGGGAGACCAGTTTCGAGGAGAGGGTCATCAGGACCATCCCAGTCATATGCTCAGTCCTCTGCGAGTGCACCGCCATCTGTGCACTGTTATCAGCAGAGCAGTCACTCGAGACCAGGTTCAGACAGTAGGAGGTCCCGCCAGTCCGGTCATTCAGGAGTGAGGTCTCAGTAGCAGGGGGAACTACATGCCCCAAGTGTGGGAGATTTCATACAGAGACTTGCTATTTGGATATCCCAGTATTTTATAGGTGCAGGGTGAGAGGTCACATCCAGCGGGACTGCCGTGCGCCTAGTCAGGTTGTGGGTAGGGGATCTGCCCAGTCATCCGGTTCTTCGGTTGCTACATCATCAATGTATGCTCCAGCTCCAGCAGGGCGCAGTGCAGCTAGGGGTGGAGCTCGTGGTAGGGGTGGACCTAGCCGGTTCTATGCTTTGAGTGGTCGCCAGAGTGCTGAGGCTTCTCCAGATGTTGTTACAGGTATCTTGTTTGTTCAGGCCATTGATTGTTATGCTCTTATTGATGGGGTCCTCTTTGTCTTATGTCACCCCATTCATTGCTTCAAGTTTTGGGACTGAACCCGAACAGCTTCATGAGCCGTTCTCTGTATCGACTCTAGTTGGTGATTCTATTACAGCCTCACGAGTTTATAGGAATTGTGTTGTCACGGTGTGTGGTCGTGTTACCACGACCGATCTTATTGAGCTTGGAATGGTAGATTTTGATGTAATCATGGGGATGAACAGGCTTTATTCGTGCTTTGCCAAACTTGACTGCCAGACGAGAGTTATGAGACTCGAGTTCCCTAATGAGCCGGTTATTGAGTGGAAAGGAAATGGTGTAGTGCCAAAGGGTAGGTTTATTTCTTACCTTAAGGCTTCGAAGATGATTAAGAAGGGGTGTATCTATCATTTGGTCCGGGTGGCGGACACCACTTCAGAAATGTCTGTCCTCGAGTCCGTGCCAGTTGTAAATGAGTTTCTTGAAGTGTTTCCGGGTGAGCTTCCAGGGATTCCGCCAGATAGGGAGATTGATTTCGGGATTGATGTATTGCCGGACACTCAGCCAATATCTATTCCACCATACAGAATGGCGCAAGCAGATTTAAGAGAGTTAAAGGAGCAGCTGAAGGATTTATTAGAGAAGGGGTTCATACGACCGAGTGTGTCGCCATGGGGTGCTCCGGTTCTTTTTGTCAGAAAGAAGGATGGGTCGCTTCGGATGTGCATTGATTATCGGCAGCTTAACAAAGTCACCATCAAGAATAAATATCATTTGCCTCGGATAGATGATTTGTTCGACCAATTGTAAGGTGCAAAGTTCTTCTCCAAAGTTGATCTGCGGTCCGGGTATCACCAATTGAGGATCAGAGAGCAGGACATTCCTAAGATCGCCTTCAGAACCCGCTATGGTCACTTTGAATTCTTGGTCATGTCTTTTGGGCTAACCAACGCCCCGGCAACTTTCATGGACCTTATGAATCGGGTTTTCAAGCCATTTCTAGATTCCTTTGTGATTGTTTTCATTGACGACATCCTCGTTTATTCGCAAAGCAGGGAGGATCATGCCATTCACCTCAGAGCAGTATTGTAGACTCTTCGTCAGCACCAATTGTATGCTAAATTTTCGAAATGTGAGTTTTGGTTGAAGTCCATTACATTTTTGGGTCATGTTGTTTCTAGTGAAGGGATTCAGGTAGACCCCCAGAAGATTGCAGCAGTGAAGCATTGTCCTAGACCCACGACCCCGATAGAGATTCGTAGCTTCTTGGGTTTAGCAGGGTATTATCGGAGGTTTGTGGAGGGATTCTCGACCCTCGCAGTAAGGCCCCGTAAAATTTCGCTAAGTAATCTAGGATTTCGTGGTGCCACGTAGGCTAATTATTATATTTTATGTGCTATGAACATGGTGGACATCAATTAGACTTGGTAAATATGAGTATAAGTCTTACGGTAAGTGATGTGAGGTCCAAGTGGAAGCCTAAGTGTATGCCAAATGGGAAAAATCTCGCAATAGGCTAAAATTTCAAATAGATTCGCACAAGGCTCCACTTTAAACGGTCATATCTAATTATGTATGAGGTTTTATGTGTTGAATAGCATATCAAATGAAAGGTCTTTGATTCTAGTTTCCAACGCTTCAAACTGTTCGTCATTTGGACATTCCTACGCAAAGTTATTGTCAAATTACCAAAGGCTAGAAAATGATATCTTGTGTCAATTCTGCGACCGCAGAATGTGTCGCATTTCTCACTCTGCGGTCGCATTTTGGCCGCAGAATGGGCCAGTGTAGCCCAGTTTTGGGCGTCGATTCTGCGAA
>MU715560.1:104846-133063 GCA_026770625.1 Nicotiana glauca | reverse complement strand
ATTTTGTCCCAATATCAAGATTTCCTAGCTATTGAGTTTCACTCGTGAAAGGTTGAGATTAGATGACTTCGGATTTTTGTACATATCATGAACATGTTGATTTGAATGACAAATGGTCGTAATTTTTAGTTTCCTCATATATGATAAATTACCAAGAAGTGTTAAGCTGTCTAGAATATGGTTATCTCATAAGCGTTCAATTCTTTTCACCCTTATAGGCTTGTGGCATAGATTCTGTGCGTCAAGTAATGTTAAGAGTGTAATTCAACTTCGTGTATTTTGAATCCCATATCACATTCAAGGTGCCAGAGTATTCTTATTCTGGATCGACGGATTTTCCCTACACTCTAGAAAAGGATACAATTTTACCTCTGTATGGATCGCGTTCCTAGTAAAAAGAGAATGTTAGGCGTCCCAAAGAGCGAGTGGATGGAGCAATGGGAGCTAAAAGTGAAAGAATATTTTGTTGAAGTTTTCAGAATAAGGTGATAGAAAAAAAATATTAGCCAGAGAATAAGAAGAGAGTAAATGAAGAATTATGAGTAAGATGTGATAAATTATTGATGAGAGTAAATCAAAATATGACAGGATGATAGAGTCAATGGTCAACTGAAGCAAAAGACAAGAGGTGACAGGCCCTGATACAAAAGAAGTATGAGCCTTGAAGTCATATCCTCATTTCGAGAAATGAGTTGGTGAGTCCAGCGTGATTACTAGAAGGAAAAATTAGACCCCCGGAGTAATAGAAATTAGTATGGGATAGTAAACGAGATAAAGAAACTGAACATGAATTAGGGGTCGAAGGAATTAATAATATGAAGCATCATGAGAATTTTAGAGATCGTGTTGCAATAATAATAGAATGGACAATAGAAGAATAACCTTTAAAGATCATTTATTCCACAAAGCTAGCATTGTGAGCAAAGTTATGTTTAAGGGACTAAGTGTGCCAATTACACTAGGTGTCACCCTCGTGCATAGAAATTCAGTTATCCCTGGTACAAATAAGGGTTACTGCAAGGCTAGTAAGAGTCTGTGAATATGTGAAAAGACACCAAAGAAGAAGAGGTAAAAATCTATAGATAAATCTTCACAGCGTTAAATGTTATGACTCCCCTAAAGGTGGAAGATGTTTTGATATGGTATTATGTTGTATTTATGTGGTTAAAGTAACTATGAAATAGTGAAGGAAGAATTTGGTGGAAAGGCGAAAGGAATGAGATTGCATTTATTCAGATCCTGTAGATACAATACGACTCTTGAACGATATGCAAGCACGGTGCCGGTAAGAGGCAGCAAAGGTTCCAACACTAGATGTTATTGATAAGTAAGTGCAAATGAACACTTGATACATAAGGATATAGTGCAAGGGGTAACTTAAGACAGAGGACATATCCCAAGAGAGATTACGCAGAATATAGATATGAGAATGGATGAATGAGTAGTTAGTAGTTGATTCAGGAAGAGCCTAGTTATGGCTAGACAAGAGGATACAAGAAAATCAGCAGATTGTACAAGATAAACATAGTGAACTCTAACATCGTGAATTCAGTCTCGCAGATATGATATCATAATCCTTGAGAAATATTCTGATAGGAGTTATGGTATTTAAATGCTTCCATGTTAGTAGAATAAGGGTGTAATTATGATAGATAAGAGGATGACATTAAGGCCTTTGATTGAGTGATGATTTTGAGAAAAGGGAGTTCATGAATTGCACGGAAATAGAATACCCCCTCCCCCCTCCCATAAGAGGAATAACATTAGGATTTTATTAAATATACTTATTGAAGCATAGTATCATCCTTAGGTGGATAAGGAAAATCACTTCAAATGTTCCCCGATGAGACGTGATCCCTAGTGATAATGTATCACATAAGAGGTTTGAAGTTATTAGTGATGGATTATACATTAACATTAAGGTGAACCACAAGTAAATGAATAAAAGTTTCAAAGTATGAGGTATGATTAGGATGTCATACTTACGATGAATAGTAATGAGGAAGCAATTAACGACTTAGATATATATATATAGGATAAGTAGCAGGAGCATAACCTATAGTTGGATTGCAAACCTTGCTAATAACAAACTGAAGTAAGTGTTATGGTACACATGACCTACCAAGATGCAGTAAATCCAAAAGGATAGATAACCGAGTCTATGAAAAAAGATATATCAATAGTCGTAAGTTCGACAAAGTACCAAGAGAAGGACTTCAGCACACCTTTGAATGCTTAGAGGGACAACTTGTGATATTTCTATATATGTTCACAAGGGGAGGCCTGGAGATTGGATAAAAGATGGACGAAAAAGGACAGAAGAGACACATAGGTAAGGAAAAAGTCGAAGAGTCTGCATGACAAAAGGTATAAACATTTACGAGATTGGAAGAATTTCGATCACAGGTTGTGGTATGAGAACGAGGCCAAAATGGGGGATACCCTGGCATTTAGATTTATTCATAGAACAGTTGACTACATGGCAAGGAAACATTAAATTATTCCTAATAGCTATAGGTTATAATACTGATAAGTGCATCATTCAACATTCGAGAACGAATGTTCCAAAGGCATGAATAATGTTACACCCCATGTTTTCATACGTTATAGTACATCGTAAGTCAATTGATGTAATCTCATAAATCAAATCGTCTTTGAAAGTACATAAAGAAATTTAACCATGTTAAATTTGAGGTTAAAAATATTTAATATGATGAATCAAAAGTACCAAGAGGGTTGGAAATCTTAGACGCTAAATGAATTGAACAAAATAAGTTTCGTCAAAAGTCGACAAGTTTGGAATGTTATAACATCTACTTTTGGGGTGAGACTAGGGTGCTTAATATGATAAGGAGGTTATGTTATGACTTATTGTATTATTATAATAGTCTTATGTTATTTTATGAATCCAAGCGAGTTGTAGAACAAAAGTTGACAAGGGTCATGACAAATTACATTCATAATGTGCTGAAAATTAGGTCAAATATAGCTGCGCTTTTCTCCTAATATACATGGAATTAAGGGATCATCTATATATCAAATTGAAGAACTATTAGTTTACTTTCTAACTCATTAAACCATTTATCGATATGACATTGTAATAGATAGATATGAACATTTTTACGAGACCACACAAGTCGCTCACAATGGGATCCACTTAGGCGGTGGTCGACCTACTTCACTTTATAAACGATTTGGACGCCAATTTTTTTTCTAATTTTAGACTCAACATCATATCCAAACTTCTCCTAACCCTCCTAAATAGATACCACAAGGGTTTGAAGTGACTCCAAAGTGATTACACAATATTTCAACCTCAAAAGTTAGTTTTAGTGGAAAACAACACCTCTTTGAGGTTGTGCTGTCATTGAGGATAATTGTTGGCTCTGTTTGGCTGAAATTTCAAGTTGTTGCTACTTGATAAGGTGATTATAACATCATACCGATTTTGATTAAGCTTGATTGTATGTTGGTTAAGTTTTTAGGATGATAAACTACAAAATAATACTTGGATTAGCTTAAGTCACTTTCTTAATGTTGTATTATCATTGAGGGCTGTTGTAAGCTAAATATAAATTGGATTTATACTTGAATAAATTTGTGGAGGTATGTGTATTATACCTTGCATGTGATTTAGGTTACCTTGATATTGATTAAGTTATATGGAAGGACTAGACATGAACTAGTGAATAAAGTTGTTAAGTGAGGATAGTCGGAGTTGTGGATTATTTCCTTTATTATAAATACATGGTATAAAGATAGAATCATTCATGAATGAATTCATTATTATGTTCATGATACTGTTAATTTAATGTAAGATTTCTATAAGGAGTGATATGGGTTATACGGATTCAAATCTAAGCTTGCCGCTCGTCGTAAAATAGTTGTGACTTGATATTGTTATATGGTGTCTTGTTTTTTATATTTATAGGTTTTTGGATTTATGTGGTTGTTTTTTTGGTATATGGTATTGGAGGAGGCCCTTGTTAAAGAGGAGATGGAATTGAAATTTATATAAACGAGCTACTACTTTAAGTTGCGGACCTAGCCTTTACTCAACACTGATTTTGAATCTTCTTATGCTATGGTAGATTGAGTTGAGTTGTTTGAAGAATTACTTGGCAGGTATTAATGAATAAATGGGTTTAAGGTATGTTAAGGCACTTCCTTCTTTCTTTTGGCATGACCTAAAGTGAAATTTACATAAACGATATGCTATTTCATAGCGGATCTACTCCTAGCAACTAAGGCTATCCATATTGTTCTTTCCTTATAAAGTCATTTTAAGCATGTATGTATGATGCTTGAATCATATTGAGGTTCATATTGATGGTATGATTTCCATAGTGTTAATCAAAGGTGAAACAACCTTATGTCACCCCGAAAGGTTTATAATGTGATTCCATGAGTCTAGAATGCATTATATTTATGTATCTATTTTAGTCTACCGAGCCGGGCTATCGTCAGATGAGTACGGCACCAATTGTGCAACCACAGATCCGTTGGGCTTACTGAGCTCCATGTGGCCGGGTACAATTTTACCGACACTTATGATGGACGGATACATTTTTACCAACTTTTCTTTGAGGCGGGATACGATATGATGATGATAATGCCCATAGAGGCATATGTTTTTAAAAGTATATGTATATATATATGATTCATGCTTTTCATGTATGTCGTCCTTAGAGGCACTTAGATGTTATTGGTTGTATCTTCTCTGTATTTCTTTACATTACTGTTCTTATTTATGCTTTCATGCCTTACATACTCGATACTTTATTTGTAGTGACGTCCCTTTTTCCTGGGGATGTTGCATTTCATGCCCACAGGTCTTGATAGACAGGTTGACAGTCTTCTTAGTAGGCGATCAGCTCACTGCAAGGTGTTGGTGCACTCCACATACTCTAGAGTTGCCTATTTGGTTGGTACGCTTTAGACATATATTGAATGGTATGGCGGTGCCCTGTCTCGACCTTTATGACGTTTATGTACTCTTAGAGGCTTATAGATAGATATCATATATATGGATACTTGTATAGACTTGTCAGCCTATGTTCTTAGTGTCCAAATGATCATGTCAGCCTTATAGGTTCGTATATCACATGTGTTAGTTTGTATATCATGTTTGGTCTTCATATATCAAGTATTCCCTTATGTTTTATTCTAGTTATCTCATGATGGCGGCCTTTCTAGCTCATTTACCCATGATATTATGATAAGAAAGATACATTAAGTTCGTACTCGGTTGAGTAAGGCATCGAATGACCGTACAACCCTTCATTTTGGGTCGTGGCAGGTTCTTCTCACTATTGAAAAAGAAGAATGACTTTTCTTGGACCCCTAAAGTGCCAACAAGCTTTGGAAGAACTCAAACGGTGCCTCTTGATTCTACCCTTACTCTATACTCCGAAGGCGGATGAGCACATGTACCTTTACTTAGCGGTATCCGAGGTGGTGGTAAGTGGAATATTGGTCTGGGAAGAGACGGTACGCAATTTTCTACTTACTATATTAGTAAAACCCTTGGCGACGCCGAAACAAGGTAACCTCACTTCGAAAAGTTGGCGCTCGCTTTGCTAAGTGCATCCAGAAATTAAAACCATACTTTCAGTGTCACCCCATATATGTTGTAACCTCTTACCCACTGAGAAACATTATGCACAAACCCGAGCTCCCGGGCTGATTGGACAAATGAGAAGTCAAAATTAGTGGGTATGGTATCGAGAATCGGCTCAAAACCGCCATCAAACTACAAATTTTGGCAGACTTAGTAGTCGACTTTACGCCGGCCTTAGTACTCGAATTCAAAAGGGAACTATTTTTAATCTCGGGGATTACCTCGGGAGTTTGGACCCTCTTTACGGATGGTGCTTCAGACGCAAAAGGGTCTAGGCTCACCTTCGTGCTAAATCCACCTACGGGTAACGTAGGTAGGCAATCTATTAGAACTTTGAAATTGACTAACAACGAGGCCGAGTATGAGGCCATGATTACAGGTCCTCGAATTAGCTAAAATCCTTGGGGCCGAGGTAGCCGAAAATAAGTATGATTCTTTTTAACGGGTAAATCAAGTCAATTGGGTATTTGAAGTTAAAGAGGAATGAATGCAAAGGTATTTGGACAGGTTGCAGGTAATATTGCATCAATTCAAGGAAAGGACCCTACAGCACATGCCCCGAGGCCAAAATAGCGAGGCAGATGCTCTCGCTAACTTGGGGTCATCGGTTGATGATGATAACTTCAGTTCGAGGACAGTCGTAGAGCTCATAAAGTCGATGGTAGAGGAAGTCCATGCCGAAGTAAACTCGACAAGTTTAACTTGGGACTGGAGGAACAAATACATAGATTATTTGAAGACTGCGAAGTTGCCCTCGGATTCTAAAGAATTGAGAGCTCTACTCACGAAGGCAGCCAGGTTTAGCCTGTTCGAAGGGAATTAGATTAGAAGAACATTTTACGGCCCGCTTTCTATATGCTTGGGGCCGGGAGACACCAAATATGTCTTGAGAGAAGTTTACGAAGGCACTTGGGGAAACTATTTGGGGGGCAGAATCTTTGGTTTGGAACTTAATATGAGCTAGCTATTACTAGATCGTTATATAGAAACATGCAAAGGACATTGTATGAAGATGCGACGGCTGTCACAGACACGCACTGATGGTCCATCAACTCCGAGTGCTATCTAGCATTCCCATGTCAATCTTCTAATTTTTTTTGGACATTCTAGTATTTCATATCTAAATGTAATACTCGAGAGTGCACCATTGAGGTGTCTCACAAGAAGAACTATTACCAAGTTTAAAATAACATTTGAAAATGTCAGCTAATGATAAAAATCCATCAACCATTTTGGGTTACTCTACCCCAGTTGGTTATTGATATCTCATCCTTCTCTTAAACTATATCTATTAGCTCCCATAGGGCATAACTGCGATTGGTATTGTCAAGTGTATATATCTCTATTACTATTGAAAGTTACCTAAAATGCTTATATTTCTTAGCCTGTATTGTAAATATTGATAATCTTCACTAACTGGGTGCCACGTACCCTTCTTTACCTTGCTTCTTATACTTATTGAAACTTGTAACTGCTTTCTAATTCTCTAGTTGCTTTTTACCATATGGGTGGATAGGTATTCATTCCTTAAAGCTCCATATCAAGAAGCTTACACATCTTTGTACACACATGATCAGTAGAAGACCACACATTTACTCATCATAAGCATGATGCAAAATTGAGGTCCTCTTACTCATCTCTTCCACGGACACATTCAATCTCTTACAAACTGTCTTTGTCGATGTATGTATCGTTGTCTTACGAATTAAGTAGAATTTAGGAGTTTGAATTCTTGCAACTAAGCTTTGCCACATGATCTAGAGTAAGAAAAGATTTTACCACTCAATCTAGTCTCGTTTCCTTAGCTTTTATGTCCTTTAACAATAATATGAGGTTGTTTATGGTGTGTTTTATTATATATTTAGGTAAATGATGCTACAAAGTGATTCGAATTGAATCAAAGTGGAATTGAGCAAAATAGAGTGAAAACATGCAAAATCTGCCAGTGATTCCGCTTTTGCGGACTAATGGTCGCAGAAGCGACCCCGCTTTTGGGTGAAAATAAATGCTTCTGCGGTGGAGGCTTGATTTGGAAGATTCTAATTATGCGTAGGAAAGGACGCAGAAGTGATCCCGCTTCTACGAGGGGACACACGCTTCTGCAGAAATGGCTAAGCATGGAAGGAACCGCATCTGCGGTTAGAGTATCGCTTATGCAGTATCGCATCTGCGACTTTTGCACCACATCTGCGAAGAAGTGTTGGACAAGAAATTTCACTTTTGCGTTAAGTAATCCGCATCTGCGGAACCGTATCTGCATGAATTTTTCCGCAGACGCGAAAGTCTGGCATCGGATTTGGCAAATTGGTCTTTTCACATTTTCTAAACCCCAAACCATTTTTAAACTCGTCCAAGCAAACTTTTTAGATATCCTTGGCTTATTTTCAGTTCTTAGGGCTAGAGAGAACAAGTTTTGGAAGCTAGGGTTTTGCACACACACTTGGGTTTTGAAGATTGAAGCTTGTGGTTAAGATTTCTTACCCATTTATGTTTATTTCTCCATTTCCTTGCTCTGTATTGAATATTTAAGTGTGTAGTATTTATTTCCAACACTTGAATCTTGTTTATGTTAGCATGGATTAAACACCTTGTTTTGCTTATGTATTGAATGATTTTTATTATTTTATTAAGTGAGTTATTGTTATTTTAATTATTCTTGTTCATTAATGTTTCCAAAGGGATTAGATAACCACAGGACTCGCCCATTAACTCTGAATTAATTTTGGAAAAGATAAATTGGGGTTGGAAAAGATTAATTAACAAGAAGTAGAGGCGTTAACCCTCATTTTATAGATTCTACATAGGGATAGGATTGAACTACCTGTAGCCATTCCGGGTGTGCTTAATCTTCTAATTGTTTTAGGGATAATCAATTAGGAAGTCTTTTTATTCTTCGGAAGAAGCTAATTAAGAATTATTATCCATGGCTAATTAATATAAACTCGCTCATATTTGCAAAATCGTGAAATACATTGAATCATTACTTGAGTGTAATTCCCGATGCAACCATACTTGTAGCCATTGATCATTTTACTTGCTTTCTAGGTTAGTTTACATTTCCGCATTTAGTTATAAATATTTTCAAACCAAAATTCTTAGTGTTTGGTATTGCATGATAATCAATAATTTTCTTACATTCCTAATCGCCTATACATTGTTCTCTATGGGATTCAACCCTGACTCATAGTTGGGTAAATTATATTGCATGCAACCGTGTCTATTACTTTTTAGTAGTGGATTTGGATATCATCATAATTTGCACCGCGCCGGGGAACAATTTGGCTTAATTTAGGTTGTTTGAGAAATAAGCGAAAGTGCTTTGGTCCAAATTTGTGAATATTTGTCTAATTAAATTTTCTTACATTGGTCTATTTTTCTTTTTTGTTTCTTGTTTATTTTCTTATATTTGAAAACTGGCATCGTATAATAAAAATTGGTCGGATGGTAGTTGTTCATACTTTGATGACCCTTGTCCTTATTGTGGAGGACCAGACTCGTGGCAAAATTGTTTAAATTCTCCCGGGGATGGATTGTGCGCACAATCTCAAACCTATGAGTGGAGTATTTGTGATAAGTGTGGTTGCCAAAATGGTCATTGGGATAATTTCCCTTCCCCAAGCCCCCGCTATGATGATTCTACTTGTTTTGATGAAAATGAGAGGGCTATGGAGATGGGAGAAGTTGAGCATGGCCGAAATGGAGAGTTCAAGCTTATGTTGGTGTGTTTACTTGAAGAAGAAAACAAGGAGCAAAATGCCTTGGAAGAACTTTTAGAGACTAGTCTTCAAAATGACTTGGCACTTGAAAGGTTGCACTCAGAAATGGATGAAATGATCGAAGCCTTAAGGGTTCAAAAAGCCTCGAAAGTGAAAGATAGCCAAGAACCTTCCTTAGAGATTGAAGTTGAAAATCCTTCTTTGGCACTTGATCAAAACCAAGAAGAACTCTCAAATGCTAATAATGAGAAAATGATGCTCATGTTGGAGACCATATTTGAAAATGAGGAGAAGCACAACTTTGCACTCGAGGACTTGAAACAAAGCTTGAATTACAATGATGAACACATCCTCACTTTGGAAGATCAAATGCAAATATTGGTTGAGGCTCTCTATGCCCACCAACTTGAGAGTGTGGAAGAAAGCCAAGAAGAATCCAATTCTGAGAAAGAAAGTGAGCTTTACTTTGAGGATTCAAGAAGTGAACATTCGCCAACCAACTCTATCAGTATGAATGATGGCAAGAAAAATATGGAAATAGAGTCAACCGGTGTAAATAAAAATTTTGTTGAGATTGACTCTAGTCCGGGGGAAGAAGAGGAGGTCAAAATAGAAAAATAGCAAAATGAAGGCTTGAAGTCACATTTCAAGCATTTTTCAACATTGGAATTGTGTGGTGATATAGAAATTTAACTATACAAGTCAATGAGGGATTACGAGGAGAAAAGGCAACAGCCTTACATTTTACAATTTGAGGAAACAAGAAAACAAATTAACAATCCTCACATGAGAGCCAAGAAATGCAAAATGAAGAATTTAAGGATTGGCTTGATCATCAACTTACCACCCCCATCGCTTGTGGTCACACGCTTGATTCCAAGCTAGGTGCCCAGTTCATATCATCCAAGTGGCGAGAAAAGTGGTAATATTGTTTGCGTCGAGCCACAACATTAAATGCGGCGCTTGGTGGGAGGCAACCCATCATTTTCAAAACTTTTAGCCGTTTTTGAAATTTTCTTTTTTAGAATAGCTTAGAATATTATTTGTATCTAATCTGCCAAGATTCAGAGTGTAACGACCCGACCGGTCGTTTTGAGCCCTAGCGCCATTCAGCAGTCTAAGGCTATGAGCAGTTTCATTTCAGGTATTGTGACTTGCACGTATGGTCGGAAATGAATTTCGGGAATTCCAAAGTTAATTTAGAAGGAGAATTCGTATTTTGGAAGCTTAAAGCTAAAAGAATGAACTAGGATTGGAATTGTGAGTAAACAACCTCGGAATCGGGATCTGAAGGTTCCAGCAGGTTCATATGATGATTTCGGACTCGGGCGTATGCCCAGATCATGTTTTGGATGACCCGGGAGCGTTTTGGCGCCTATTACGGAAGTTGGCATTTTGGAAGAAATTTCATAAGCTTGGTTTGAAGTGAGTTTTAGTGTTATCAAAGTCCGTTTGGAATTCCGAGACTTGGAGTAGCTCCGTATGGTGATTCTGGTGCTGGGAGCGCGATCGAAAGTGAATTCGGAGGTCCGTACGTCATTTTGGAGCCATTTGGCTAAAGATAGAAAGTTGAAGGTTTTTGGAGAAGTTTGACCGGAGGTTGACATTTTGATATCGGGGTCGGAATCCAATTCCGAAAGTTGAAGTAGGTCCGAAATGTAAAATATGATTTGCGTGCAAAGTTTGAGGTCAATCGTACGTGATTTGATAGGTTTAAACATCAGAAATAGAAGTTGGAATGTTCAAAGATCATAAAGCTCGAATCGGGGTGTAATTCATAGTCTTAGCGTTGTTTGATGTGATTTGAGGCTTTGAGCAAGTCCGTAATGTGTTATGGGATTGGTTTGTATGATTGGTTGGGGTCCCGGGGGCCTCGGGTGGATTTCGGGTGGTTAACGGATCAAAAAATAGATTTTTGGGAAGGTCGGTGTTGCTGGTTGCTGGTATTTCCGCTTATGCGGATATGGGACCACAGAAGCGGCCCCGCAGAGGCGAGAAAGTAACCGCAAAAGCGGTTGGGAGTGAGGTGAGCTGGGGCCGCAGAAGCGGTTAGGAAATCGCAAAAGCGGTTCCGCTTAAGCGGAAATTAGACCACAGGAGCGGTCCAGCCCAATTTGGCTAGAACCGCAGAAGCGGCCCAAAACCGCAAAAGCAGTTTCCACAGAAGCGGTAATGGTACCACAGAAGCGGAAATGTCTGGAGGCAGAGGGGTTGTTTTAAGTCGGATTTTGGTCATTTCTTCATGGCCTGGGCGATTTTTGGGGAGCTTCAAGAGGGGATTTTTGACGTCAATGTTAAGGTAAGTTATTCCTACATATTTGGAGTTAAATACATTAATTATGTACGGATGTTAGTATGAAAATGGGTTGAAATTTGAGGTTTTGGTGGCAAACCTAGAAAATTATATTCTTGGAATTTAGCCACGATTTTGAGTATGAAATTAAGAGAAAACTGTATATTTGAGTTCCTAAGGTCATGGGTAACCTTCGTCTTTGAGAAATTTCGGAATCCGAGCATGTAGGCCCGAGGTTATTTTGGTCATTTCACTAAGCAGAGTTGGGAATCTATGTAATTTGAATTTCTAACAAGTATTTGAGCATGTTCTCATTAGTTTGTCGTCAATTGGCCAGTTTTGGTGCATTGTGCGTCGGTTCAAGCCTTCGGAAGAATGTAGAATGCCGGTTATGAGTCTTCGGAGCGAGGTGAATCTCCTTTCTAATCTTGTGAGGGGGAATTTACCCCATAGGTGAAGTAATTTATTATGTGCTCCTAATTGTGGGGGCTACGTACGCACGAGGTGACGAGAGTCCGTGCGTAGCTACTAGTATGCTATTGTCCGGGTAGTTAGGACCCAAAAGCATGTTGTACGTGGATTGATTGTGAACCCATTGGTAGCTTGAACTGCTTAACTCACATTGAATTTGTAAGTAAATTTCTAAAAGGATTGAACTTCATTTTCTTAAATTGTTAAAGGAGAATTGGTTTTATTTGAATAAATATTCCCCGATAAGTTCTTATTTGACTGATTGAGCATGTATTTTATGTGTGCCTGCATCGCAAGAATGATTCGCGAGCAGGATATGTGTTTATTTATGCAACGGGCCAAACGCCTCGGTGAGAATAGATGCATCTATGGTTCGTGCCGCTCGACCCTTGGCAGTGCACAATTTACATTTCTGTTGGAGCAGGCCATCGACCTCGGCATGATTTGCGCATGTCAGTGTTGTTATCTTGAACTTCATTAAGTTATTATTGCCCTTTTGTGGCTTAAAAATATTTGGAATATATTTAAAGACAAATTCTGGAAATTTATCTATGAAGGAATTACGTGTTTACTTGTTTCCTCTAGCTGGATTAGAATTATTTTTATAAATAAATCCACTGTTTAGTATGGACATATTAAGGATGAATCATGATTGGACCGTTAGAGAGCGTCAAAGTTGACCATCTCGTCTCTACCGCTTCGGGATTAGGCGGGATACTCACTGAGTACACGTTGATTACGTACTCATACTACACTTCTGTGCATTTTTGTTGCACATGTATGTATACCTCTAGCAGCCAACTGGGCGTGGTAGCATGGATGACTCTGGGACTAGGTGAGCTGCATTGTCCGAGATGACCCGTAGCTAGTGTAGTTCCTTCCAGTGCTTTCTTATTATTTATTCCCTGTCCACTGTATTTCGGACATATGATGTACTTTATTTTCCATATCGATAGTTGCTCATGCACTTGTGACGCCGGGTTTATGGGATGGTTTTATAAGGATTGTACTAATTGTTATTATTTAAATTTGAATTCAAGTAGTGATCTTTTATTTATGAAAAATGAAAGGAAAAACCTTAGATTTTCAAAAGTATTAAAAGAGGATTTAATATATAATTTTGTTGGGTTGCCTGACAGAGGTGTCCAGCGCCACCACGACCCTTAGTGGATTTTGGGTCATGACAACATGGTATCAGACCACTAGGTTCCCCTCGATCTCACGAGTCATGAGCAAGTCTAGTAGAGTCTCACGGATCGGTACGGAGACATCTGTACTTATCCTCGGGAGGCTACAGGGCTGTTAGGAGTACTTCCCTTCTTGATTTCCTTATTGTGCGGTTCAATTTCTTTGAGGCTTATGCCTTTGATTTCTTCCTACTCAATCTTACGGGGGCGTTTGTTATAAATTGAAAATTGAAGGATTGTAATGGCACTACAAATGTGGTGCGGGATGATTCTCCCGACATAGTTGATTGGACTATTATAGTCGCCTTATGGAAGGATATTCTATTGTTCAGCTCAGTAACATAACTTCAAAGAGCCTTGAGGCTAGGCACAGGTTGCCATAATGCTTATGAGCGATTATTCCGCAGTGTTTTTGTGATGGTAGGGCGATTGCCCACGTGTTGGGGCAGTGAATGTATTGAAGAGAGGTTTACTCAGTGTGTAATCAAAGGGATTCTGCATTTTATTTCTAGCAGGAGAAAATCAATCGAACTAAGGATGGCCAGATAGGGACTGGTGGAAGTAATTAAACGTGGTAATTGCAAGCGTGGTGGAGTTCTCCTCTATATGGGGGTGTTGTTTTCCTAATTGAACGCTTTAAGTTTGTCAGTGTTATGATCTGCCAAAATTCACCTTTGGGGCAAGGTATTGCAAAATAGTATTGGAGATACAACTATCAGATATCGCAGGATGCGGTGGTTCTGGATTGAATCAGTAGTGCAAACGCTGACGGTTCGATAAAGATGACCTTCGGAAGGGTTTAAGTCAGTAGCGATTTGTGGGTTCAAGTTCTATGAAGATGAATTTTATTAAGGCAACAACCGAGCAGAAAGAGATGAGAAAGACATATAGGAAGTGCCAGGTGGAGTTTTAAACTTCTAAAGGGCCAGGCTTAGGGAGCGCAGGACGAACAGTTGATTGAAGGAGTGAGTTCACCTAAAGTACGAGAGTGGCGGAGCGGTATAGGGCCTAGTAGTAGGATGACTACGTGCCAAAGGATAGTTTGGAAGGGTCTAGGATCTTAGCGGNTTTAATACGGTGAGGAGTCTAATTGAAACGGAACTGGTTTTAACTCAAAAGGATAGGTTATTGAAGTTTTTGAACATAGGTAGGACTCTGCTCATGAATTAAATATTAATATTTCTAATTGTACAGAGTGTAGAAAACATACCTTGTTATTCAGATGAACCAGTACTAATGAACTAGGTTCTTCACTGAGAATCCTCTTGATCACGCCTCAATTTGCTAAAATAGAAGAAATTTTGTTAGAGATCAGTGAGTCATATCAATACATGGCACATGAGTATACTATTTACAGTATGAGACTGAGAAAAGATTAATCTAGATAGTGACATACATTCCAGATTTCCTAACCAAAACAAAATTCTCGTTTTTTTAATTGTGCATTCTGAACTGGTTTCGTTAGGTGATCTTAATCATCCCTATTTCTAACCTATTCCTTTCAAATCTTTCTCTACCCATTGTTTTTGTAAATATGTCAGCAATCTGTTTATCAATAGCACAAAATTCTGTAGTAATCAGTCGTTTCTCATAGTTGTCCCTCAAAATATGGTGCCTAACATCTATGTGCTTAGTTATCTTATGATGAACTAGGTTCTTAGTCATACTAATGGAACTAGTGTTATCACAGAAAATAGGAATGCAACCAACTTCAATACCAAAGTCCATCTACTGCTGTTTGATCCACAGTAATTGAGAGAAGGGGGGGGGGGGGGGGGGGGGGGGGGGGGGGGGGGGGGGGGAGGGGTAAATGGGCTGGTACAGCTAGGGAGAGAGAGCTTGGGCTTAGGAGGGTCATTTCCTGTGAGCAGTTTAGCGGTCGCGTGGTTGGCGAGGCTCATACGAAGAGTTCTACAGGTCATGCAGCAAAGGGAACTGTTGTGTGAATGTTGTTATTGATTTAGAGTATCATATTGGGTCCTACGGTGAGATATCGGGAATGCTGGCAATTTATTACGCAAGGTTATGTCAATAAGAGATTAAGAGTCTTGGTGAATTCGAGAGTTTTGTAATAATGGTTTCAAGCTAAGTGGGAAAGTGCCACCGCTTATGATTGGGTTGCATGGTTAACTACTTGCGAAGTTTCTGGTTATTAGCATACTGAGGGGTTATCTCAGCTATAGAAAAATACCATAAGTAGTAATTTAAGCAGAAGAATTATTAAAGATGTGTTGCGATTGTCCTTATGTGCTCATGTTCGATCTTGGGAAAGGATTCAGAATGTATGCCTTGTATAGAAGCATGTTTAAAGGGGAGTGGTTCTGCCAGGTGCTTCGTTGAGAGGGTGTTAATGTTCTAGAAGATTCATGGAGTTGATTATATTCGGGACCAAGTCAGAGCGGGTGGCTCTCAACAACGGTCCTAGTAGATCCTAAGGGATAAAGTGTGGTGCCCAATGATTTCAAGGCTATGAGTAAAGTTAAGTATCAAGATTTGTAACAGCTCATGAAAAGGTGCCCAGAATGTTCTATGATATTTTGACTTTTGGTGTAGCATTTGAGAAATGTGAAATGGTCCGTGGGATTTGAGACAGCATGGTCTCGTGACTCAATGCCACTCGGGGTGAGTGTAGAGGGAGTATGTTATGTGTTGAAGAGAGTTAGTATTTTTTCCAAGGCAATCAAGGATAAATTGGAAGGAAAGAGATTGATTAGCCATAGTTGAATTTGGCATGTTGGGGTCCGTAATCAGTTCATTCAGCGTGATCAAGTTATGCGTATGATTTGTGGCAGTACGAGTGAGGTTTATCGGCCGCCGTAATTGATGTTGTTCAGAAGAATTCTTCTATTATGACTTGTTAAGTGGAAGCAGATTCTGGAAGGGCCATGGTGGCTTGGACCACTACTTAGATATTTGCATATCCTACGGTTATGGGAATTTTCCTGTGTATTGCTATTATTCTCCTGAAGTGAGTTAAGTGAAAAGTTCTTACATGATGAAGTGTAAATTATTAATGATTTCGGAGTTTCGATAAAAGTCGTGTTCTATCGTATGTTGGCACGTTGGGTGCAGCGGGTAATATGAAATTTGAAATGAGAATCAAAGTTGCAGTTCGATGTGGACAAATATGTCGCAAGCTCGGATGAGTAGGAAAGGAGATTCGCTGTTTAAAGTAAGTTGGGATTGTCTTCAGCGTCACCTGAGATCGGTGTTTTGTAAAGGGGGATTATGGTTAATTATTCCGATCACTTTTCAGCGTTAGTGCGGCCGATGGTTTGGATGAGCGGACCCTTTATTTATTTCAGAAGATTCTGGGAGCGTGTCCCACAGGAAGCTTGTATAAGTGTGACAGGTAGTCACTTGATTAACTAAAGATTTGAACCAAGTATGAGGATTATGGTAATATCATTAATTTGAGAATTTAGTCCTGGAGGGCACTTTATTTATTGGGTTATGAACTGAGGAGGTTTCTCTGGTTATGACGGTTGTTCTTGTATGTTATGAGGAGAGGGAATTAGTATGGACCTTTGAAAGTTATTAGCTTAGTTTGATGTGATCAGGATCGACTTGAGGTCGGTGGATGGGTTTAAATATGAATATGGACTCTATGTCAGGCCAGTTGTGTTCATTTCAGTAACGCGCTTCATATGGAGTAGTCAGGGTGTTATCTAGTTGTCAGATGTTTCATGAAGTGATGCATTGCGCCGTCTGAGTTGTGGGACGGCCTGAGAAATTGTGTATGTGTTAAGGAACCGCATGGGAATGTCGTATTCTGAGCAAAATGGATCTTGGGATTCAGATTATATATCGCACCTCAGTTGTGCTTGAGTTTCGTAGCTTAGGGCGCTATATGTCCCCCTAGGGATGGTATTATGCACTTAGCTTTCTTGTGACCAAATTCGATATCTTGTTGTATTGGGCAATTTAGCTCGATGTATATCTCCGTATGCGAGTTCAATGTGTGGATTGGTTGGCACGCTGCCATGGGTATGTTATTTGGATTGGGTGGCACGCTGCCATGGGTATGTTGTTCGGATTGGGTTGCGCGCCGTAACAGCGTGATGTTCAGTACAGTTCCCCTACTTGCCCTTCTGTGTTCTGTTTTCCATTTTTCGAGGAGAACTCGTTCTAGCTGTGAGCCCGTGTCACATGTATGATCTGCGAGCGGGGTAATTAGATCTCCTTTTCAGAGTTCGTTTTCTTCTGTATCACGTTCTAATTGGTAGCCTATTTTCACATGGTAGCATCATATGGGACTTTTGATTGTGATTGAGGTGGCTTATTGCCCGAGCAGTTCGTACTGGGTGAGACGAGATTTTTTGGATTTATGACCAGTGCAACTTGATTATATGAAGTGTATTAAGAAGCTAAGACCATTAGATGGTTCAGGAAGAGCCAATGACTCTTGTCAGGTGTATAGACCCAATGATTTGTTGATTCAACAGTTGGTTATGAATTTTGGCACATCTCTTCCGTCGTGTCGGTGTTGTAAAAGTTGGAGCAAGACCCATGTAGGTCATGAGGTGCAATAGGAGCATCAGATTCATAGAATTTAGAGTAATTCGATCAGAAGGGTCATTGTGATCCTATGAGCAAGTAACGCAAAGTGTAAACTCAACAAAGTTATGCAGTCGTGTTTGAGTACAGCGTATAGTGATTGATATGGTGATTGTATGTTGGAAACAGGCATAGCATTTAGTTCCGGATGTTAGAATTGAACTTTGAGGCATGTCTACTTGAATAAAAGAGAATATCTTCAGAACTGATCGAGCTAATATGCTAAACTGAATTGTGGTAGCATGGGAAGGTGCATGAGAAGTTAAATAGCGATTTCAGACCACTAGAGTGCAGTTCTCGGCACGTTCGAGGACGAACGTATGTTTAAGTGGGAGAGAATGTAACGACCCGACCGGTCGTTTTGAGCCCTAGCGCACCATTCAACAGTCTGAGGCCATGAGCAGCTTCATTTCAGGTATTGTGACTTGCTCGTGTGGTCGGAATTGAATTTCGGGAAGTCCAGAGTTAATTTAGAAGGAGAATTCTTATTTTGGAAGCTTAAAGCTGAAAGAATGAACTAGGATTGGAATTGTGAGTAAACAACCTCGTAATTGGGATCTGAAGGTTCCAGCAGGTTCGTATGATGATTTCGGACTCGGGCGTATGCCCGGATCAGGTTTTGGATGACCCGGGAGCGTTTTGGCGCCTATTGTGGAAGTTGGCATTTTGGAAGAAATTTCATAAGTTTGGTTTGAAGTGCGTTTTAGTGTTATCAATGTCCGTTTGGAATTCCAAGAGTTGGAGTAGCTCCGTATGGTAATTCTGGAGTTGAGAGCGCGATCGGAAGTGAATTCGGAGGTCCGTAGGTCATTTGGAGCCATTTGGCTAAAGATAGAAATTTGAAGGTTTTTGGAGAAGTTTGACCGGAGGTTGACTTTTTGATATCGGGGTCGGAATACAATTCCGAAAATTGGAGTAGGTCCGAAATGTCAAATATGATCTGCGTGCAAAATTTGAGGTCAATCGGACGTGGTTTGATAGGTTTAAACATCGGAAATGTAAGTTGGAAAGTTCAAAGATCATAAAGCTCGAATCGGGGTGTAATTCATGGTCTTAGCGTTGTTTGATGTGGTTTGAGGCTTTGAGCAAGTCCGTAATATTGGGATTGGTTGGTAAGATTGGTTGGGGTCCCGGGGGCCTCTGGTGGATTCCGGGTGGTTAACGGATCGAAAAATGGTTTTTTGGGAAGGCTGGTGTTGCTGGTTGCTGGTATTTCTGCTTCTGCGGAAATGGGACAGCAGAAGCGGACCCGCAGAGGCGAGGAAGTAACCACAGAAGCGGTTGGGAGTGAGGTGAGCTGGGACCGCAGAAGCGGTCAGGAAACCGTCGAAGCGGTTTCACTTAAGCGGAAATTAGACCGCAGGAGTGGTCCAGCCCAATTTGGCCAGAACCGCAGAAGCGGCCCAAAACCGCAAAAGCGGTTTCCGCTGAAGCGGTAATGGCACCGCTGAAGCGAAAATGTCTGGAGGCAGAGGGGTTGTTTTAATTCGGATTTTTGTCATTTCTTCTTCATTTCTTCATGGCCTGGGCGATTTTTTGGGAGCTTCAATAGAGGATTTTTGTCGTCAATGTTAACGTAAGTTATTCCTACCTATTTGGAGTTAAATACATTAATTATGTACGGATGTTAGTATGAAAATGGGTAGAAAATTGAGGTTTTGGCGGGAAACCTAGAAAATTATATTCTTTGAATTTAGCCACGATTTTGAGTATGAAATTAAGAGAAAATTGTATATTTGAGTTCCTAAGATCATGGGTAACCTTCATCTTCGAGAAATTTCGGAATCCAGGCACGTAGGCCTGAGGGTATTTTGGTCATTTCACTAAGAGGAGTTGGGAATCTATGCAATTTGAATTTTTAACAAGTATTTGAGCATGTTCTCATTAGTTTGTCGTTAATTGGCCAGTTTTGGTGCATTGTGCGTCGGTTCAAGCCTTCGGAAGAATGTAGAATGCTGGTTATGAGTCTTCGGAGCGAGGTGAGTCTCCTTTCTAATCTTGTGTGGGGGAATTTACCCCATAGGTAAAGTAATTGATTATGTGCTCCTATTTGTGGGGGCTACGTACGCACGAGGTGACGAGAGTCCGTGCGTGGCTACTGGTATGCTATTGTCCGGGTAGTTAGGACCCAAAAGCATGTTGTACGTGGATTAATTGTCAACCCATTGGTAGCTTGAATTGCTTAACTCACATCGAATTTGTAAGTAAATTTCTAAATGTATTAAACTTCATTTCTTAAATTATTAAAGGAGAATTGGTTTTATTTAAATAAATATTCCCCGATAAGTTCTTATTTGACTGATTGAGCATATATTTTATGTGTGACTGCATCACATGGACGATTTGCGAGCAGGATATGTGTTTATTTATGGAACGGGCCGAACGCCTAGGTGAGAATAGATGCATCTATGGTTCGTGCCGCTCGACCCTCGGCAGTGCACAATTTACATTTTTATTGGAGCGGGCGGTCGACCTCGGCATGATTTGCGCATGTCTGTGCTGTTGTCTTGAACTTCATTAAGTTATTATTGCCCTTTTGTGGCTTAAAAATATTTGGAATATATTTAAAGAGAAATTCTGGGAATTTACCTATGAAGGAATTATGTGTTTACTTGTTTCCTCTAGCTGGATTAGAATCATGTTTATAAATAAATCCACTGTTTAGCATGGACATATTAAGGATGAATCATGATTGGACAGTTAGAGAGCGTCAAAGTTGACCATCTCGTCTCTACCCCTTCTGGATTAGGCGGGATACTCGCTGAGTACACGTTGATTACGTACTCATACTACACTTCTGTGCATTTTTGTTGCATAGGTATGCATACCTCTAGCAGCCTACTGGGCATGGCAGCATGGATAACTCTGGGACTAGGTGAGCTCCATTGTCCGAGACGACCCGCAGCTAGTGTAGTTCCTTCCAGTGCTTTCTTATTATTTATTCCATGTCCACTGTATTACGGACATATGATGTACTTTATTTTCCATATCGATAGCTGCTCATGCACTTGTGACACCGGGTTTCTGGGATGGTTCGAAGTATTGTATTAACTGTTCAACATTCAAATTTGATTTGAAACTATATCCTTTAATAATGAAGGAAAATCCTGGATTTCAAAAAGAGTTAAAATGAGATAATTAAGTATTTGAGTTGGCTGGCCTGACGGCGGTGTCCGGAGCCACCACGACCCTTAGTGGATTTTGGGTCGTGACACAGAGTTTTTGGAGTTGATTTGAGCAAGTCGGAGTGGTCCGGAGGGCTAAAACCAGTAGCTACAAAAACTAGGGATCAATATTCCTGTAAAACCGCATTTGCAGATTTTTTACCGTATCCTTGGTATTGCAGAAGCGGATTTAAAATCGCATAAGCGTCCTTTTTCGCATCTGTGGACAACAGGATGCATAAGCGGAACCGCAAAGGTGGCAAAAATGTCGCAGAAGCGAAAGTCGAACATGTCTTTAATATGAAAAATTCTTAGACGCCTCATTTGCTAAGGTAACTTCTGTAAATGTTTTCCCCAGCCCTAACTCCCCAAACTTGAAACAAATCTCCCGAATTGCTCGTGAATTCGTTATCTCTTACACAACACTCGGGTAACTTTCTCTGAATCCTTATCCATTTCTCTTCTCTTTTCCTTCTCTCTCTTTTTCTTCATAGACAACAACCCTAAATTGTTCATTTCAGTTTGTATGATGTTTTCTTTTCAATTTCATGGTTGTTAGTTTTAGAATGTGAGGGAAATTGGTTGAGTGTAAGTGTGTGTGTGTTATGAATGTTACAACAAATTGTGGGAATTCTGAGTACCCAATCTGTTTAAACAAGAGGTCCTTTTAAATTGCTAGCAAGATGTTCGACACAATGTTTAAAAGAAATTTTCTTGCTAAATGGAATCATAATTCCATGTACTGCACTAATTTAGAAGTCTTGAGTATAAGTTAGATGCCAAAAAGGGGTTTGAGAATCAAAAATTGAAAAAAAATAAAATTCTGGGCATTGAAGAAAATGATGAAAATCGTAGAAGCGGACTAAGTTTCGCAGGAGCGAAACTGCTTCTGCGGTAGGTAAGCCACAGAAGCGAAAACTGGAATGGTGGTCAAAAACCACAGATGCGGTCAACTTTTCGCAAAAGTGGAACTGCTTCTGCGGTGACATTTCTGCAGGTGCGGAAACTGTGCAGTTTGTGCAATTCCAGTAGCTTTGCATCATGGCCTTCCCGGGCCCGTTCAACCTAATTTTTTTGCTCGATTGCAGTGTTTTGAATTTCTTAACATGATTCTATTCCCCTACAGACCGTGTTTTGATTTTATGTAGGTGTTTCGAGTAAAAATGGACCCTAACACGAGAAGACAACAACCCGAAATTCAAGAAGAAATTGAGGAACCATATGATGAATCACGCTTCATGTCAGCTGCATGTGAGCGTCGATATTTGCATGAACTTTTCAATAGGAGGATAATTCTTGAAAAGGGCATCCATGAAGACAAATTGGCCGAAAAGTTCCCAGATTTCTATGCCCGGCTCCATTCAACTTGATGGTCATGCTTCATCCACACCCCTTACAAGGCTAATGAGGAGTGGGTGCGTGAATTTTATGCAAACCTTAGGCGCACTGATTTTGCCAATCCACAAGTCGTCATCAAAGGAAAATTGGTGAGGTTTGGAACGAACAAATAAATCACACTCTTGGTATTCCCAACTATCCAATGGAGCCAGTGCAAGAGAAGGATCATTGTGAAAATGGGGAATGGCTTATCTCCAAACTCTTCCCTCCTAGTCTGAGAGCCAATTGGGTTAACCAGAGAAAAGGGATGAGATCAATTGTCTTCACTGCTGAAACAAAAAGGTGGATGTACATCATATGCAACCGGGTGTCTCCTTGTGGGAACATCTCAGATGTCTCTTACCCCAGGGCTTTGATGATTGCTTGCCTCCTGGACGACATTCCTGTGAATGTCAGTTACTATATCTTGCGGGAGATGAAGGAGTACTTGCGAGAAAAGGATGCAGGGATGATGTTCCTTTTACTGATCACACGGCTATGCACCAGAGCAGAGGTTGATGTACGTGGCACCGATCGGTGTCTACATGCTGATAAACCTTTTCATCCTTTGAGAGTGACAGGAGAGGGGAGCATAGTCAAGAGCAAGAAGAGAAAAGTCACCACCATGGCTACTGGTTCAGAGTCCTCTTCACAGGCAGCTGCACAGGGATCATTCGAGATACTAAACTCCGAGCTTGCATCTATTCGGGAGTTAGTATCACAGCTTCCGAGTGGGCCCTCATCCTCCTAGCCTGGGCCTTCATACTTCTCCAGGGACGAAATGCAGAGTTACTTGGATGCACAAAAGAGTCAGAATGAGCATCTTGAGAAGATGGTAGCATCAGTGACTAGACTAGAGGGAGCATACGACACTTTAGCCAAGGCTCATGTAGACGTGAAGCAAAACTTTGAGAAGGAGAAGAAGAAGAATAAGAAGAAGAGCAAATGGATGATCAAGATATGGAGAGGCATCAAGGTCATCTTCAAATGGGGGAACCCAGATAAGAAGATACCTGTGGTGGCCAAAGATGATAGTGAGGAGTATTCCTTCCTTTCAGAGTTTGCTGGTAATAATGGTGATGATGATGCCGATGAGGAGACTGATGAGGATGGAGCCGCTAGTACAACAAAGAATTAATCTGCCATCCTCCCATCGTCTGCTAGTCTGTTGCAGACCTCAGGGAGACCCTCAAACTATTTATGCTTTATATTTGATATTGAGCAGCGAGGACACTGCAATGTTTTTCGTTGGGGGTGGCTGTAGAAGTATACTTATTCATACTTTGATATTGGTGTGCCCTTGCCGGGCTTATTTTTGTTGTGCTCTGGATATTGTATGCCCTTGTCGGGTTATTTTGTATAGCAGGTGCTCTTGTCGAGCATGGTATGATTAGTCTGTTTCTATTTTTCTTTCATTAATTATTTTCTTTAAGTAGATTGTTGTTATTAGTATTAGTGTTTATATTTCAGTACCTTTTCTTTTATTTTTTTTTCCTTAAATAATATTTCCTTGTGTTTTCTTCATGCTATGGTTCTTTCCCAAGGAACATTTTTGAAGTGAACCGGGTGACTTTTCCCTATGATAGATGGCGTGACAAATTTCTTAAGGGAATTAGTCTTATTTTGCTAGGAGGAGACTTTTGGATTATTTGGTACTAATAAAATTAGTCACTTGTATGTGAGGTGTGAAATAATAATACCCCTCCAAAATTATGGTTTTTAACTAAAACAACATGTTGTATGGTGAAGAATGATATTTGAGATAACGTTTTGGCTCTTTTAGTGACTCTTTGCCCACTAGTTCGAATAATATTATTCTAGACATTCGTAGTAGAAAATGATTGATCCGTCTTGATTAATTCATGTGCCATGAGTGTTACTATTTGTACAAATAATTCTTGTGTTTACTTCTATCATCTAGAACTTGCCCGGTTGGTTTTTCAATACTAATGATAATATGTTTGGATGGAGGGATGATCTTAGGCATTCTTTGTTTTATTTGCAAACACACTTTAGCCTTTCAAACCTACCTTTGCGTAAATAATATCACTAGTACCCTATTTGAGCATTTAAACCTTTTCTTTGGCAAACTCATTACAAACCTTTCCCCTTTTGTAAAATAATTCCCTCTTTTGAATCCGTCCCTCCTTGAATATTGAGGATGAGGCTAAAAGCCTAAGTTGGGGGTATGGTGTCAAAGTAGAAATTGGTAAGATTTTACATTGAGAGTAGGATCATATACCTCAAAATATTTGTATTAAGTTATTCAAGCTCCAAAAGAAAAATATGTAAAAAAAAGAGAGAGAAATATTTGTATGTATATAAATTATGGAGCCTTAAAGAAAATTAGAGAGGTATTTAAGGTGGTTCTACATTGGGAAGTAGATGCCAATGACGCTATGTGGTTGAAGAGAAACAAAGTGCAAAAAGAATGAAAAATGTGAGTAGTGTTCAAGGAGGGTGAAGTCACTTGTACCCAAATGCTTATCCAACCCTTCCCTAAACCTACATTGCAAGCTTAAAAAGTCCTTATGGGACTTCCAACCGAATATTCTTGAATAAGTGATGAATTAAAATAAGAGCAAGCTTATGGTATGAGATGCTGTAGGATTTGAAATTCTTTGTGAGAGTGAGTTTTTTTTGTAAATTTGTCCCCTATGTTGTATGGTAAATATAGTGATTTTGGAACTTTCTTTCTTGTGAGGGCACTTGAATTAGGAAGGATTGGTAAAATTGAGTAAATGGAGCATATATAATGGACTAGTGCTTTTGAGTCACTTCTTGAGGCTTATGTTTATCACTTGACTATTTTGAAACTCCCTAGCACATTCTTGAACTTGTTTTTCCTTATAAGGGAGTTATTCGAGAAAGAATTACACATACTCGAGCCTACTTATTAGTACCAACCAAATCCATAAGTATGTCTCTTAAATTGGGCAATGTGATATGTAAATAATGGCAATACCACTTGTGTTTTACATGGAAAATGCTCATTGAATTGTTGGTTTTGATTTGCTTGAGGGCAAGAAAAAGCTTTAAGTTGGGGGTGTTGATGAGTGGTGATTTTACCACTCAATCTAGTCTCTTTTCCTTAGCTTTTATGTCCTTTAACCATAATATGAGGTTGTTTATGGTGTGTATTATTAGATTTTCAGGTAAATGATGCTAAGAAGTGATTTGAATTGAATCGAAGTGGAATTGAGCAAAAGAGAGTGAAAACATGCAAAATCTTCCAATGATTCTGCTTCTGCGGACTAATGGTAGCAGAAGCGACCCCGCTTCTACGTGAAAATAAATGTTTCTGTGGTAGAGGCTTGATTTTGAAGATTCTGCTTCTGCGAAGGAAAGGACGCAGAAGCGATCTCGCTTTTGCGATGGGACACACGCTTCTGCGGAAATGGCTAAGCATGGAAGGAACCGCATCTGCGGTCAGAGTATTTCTTATGCAGTGTCGCAGCTGCGACTTTTGCACCGCATCTGCGAAGAAGTGTTGGACAAGAAATTTCACTTCTGCGTTAAGGAATCTGCATCTGTGGAACTGCATCTGCGTGAATTTTTCCGCAGATGCGAAAGTTGGGCATCAGATTTGGAAAATTGGTCTTTTACATTTTCTAAACCCCAAACCATTTTTATACTCCTCCAATCAGACTTTTTAGAAATCTTTGGCTTATTTTCAGTTCTTAGGGCTAGAGAGAACAAGTTTTGAATGCTAGGGTTTTGCACACACACTTGGGTTTTGAAGATTAAAGCTTGTGGTTAAGATTTCTTACCCATTTATGTTTATTTCTTCATTTCCTTGATCTGTATTGAATATTTAAGTTTGTAGTACTTATTTCCAACACTTGAATCTTGTTTCTGGAAATACTCATATTTAAAGTGTGGATTAAATACCTTATTTTGCTTCTGTATTGAATGATTTTTATTATTTTATGAAGTGAGTTATTACTATTTTAATTATTCTTGTTATTTAATGTTTCCAAAGGGATTAGCTAACACTAGGACTCGCCCATTAACTCCGAATTAATTTTGAAAAAGATAACTTGGGGTTGGGAAAGATTAATTAACAAGAACTTGAGTCGTTAACCCTCATTTTGTAGATTCTACCTAGGGATAGGATTGAACTACTTGTAGCCATTCCGGGTGTGCTTAGTCTTCTAATAATTTTAGAGATAATCCAATTAGGAATTCTTGTTAGTCTTTGGAAGAAGCTAATTAAGAATTATTATCCGTGCTTACTTAACATAAACTCGCTCATATTTGTAAAATCGTAAAATACATTGAATCGTTACTTGAGTGTAATTCCCGATGCAACCATACTTGTAGCCATTGATCATTTTACTTACTTTCTAGGTTAGTTTACATTTCCACATTTAGCTACAAATATTTTCAAACCAAAATTCTTAGTGTTTGGCATTGTGCAAAAAATGATAATTTTCTTACATTCCTAATCGGCTATACGTTGTTCTCTATGGGATTCGACCCCGACTCATAGTTGGGTAAATTATATTGCATGTGACGTATCTTTTAATTTTTAGTAGTGGATTTGGACGTCATCACTTGCCCGCAATCTGCCACCATGATTTTACCGCACACACCCGACGCCACTGCCGCCCGCACATGCCTTCGCGGAGTTTCTTCCTTGCCCATGTCAATGCTTGTTTCATTCGTGCCATTGCTTGTCTTTTCCTTCACGTATCCTTTTCTTAGCTATTGAAATCCGTTTTCATCATCCCACACTACCGTACTTTAGCTTAGCCCGCGTTTTGTGCTGCCACAACCCAGAGTGCCCGTGCCACTGACTTTGGCGCGCATCTCATGCCATGCCACCCCAACTTTGCCAACATTGCCTTGTCAAGCATTTTCCAAGCATGTCTTGCCTATCCCTAGACCATGGCTCATAATGCCCGCAATAGCCCACATGACATTGTCTTGTTCATTGCCCGCACATAGGCCAATGGCAAGGCCATGACGCCGAATCTTTGCCATAGCCGCGCCATGTCCGATGTCAAAGAGTCAGGCCCCTAACACTTTGTGTTCATGTAATGTTCTCTTCGTATGTGCATGAACCTACAAGAAGGCAATCAATACCAATATATAACAGACAATTAGCGGTAAGATTCGTGATAAGAATAATTAATAATGATATCCTAATGATAGAGAATAAAGGGAAAGAAAATTTCTGTTATTTGTCTCTAAAACATAGTCTACCTCTTTTTAAATTTTGTCAATGCTTAAGAAATAAAGATTAGCAATATTCTCTATTTCACTAGGCACTATACAAGAACTACCAACAGGAGCAGTGTCTTTAACATGCAACAAACACTTACACCTATAGCTTTATTAATCATCAAAACTTTAATTTCCAACAGTACATCTTCTTTTATTTTTATTAAAATTTTGAAAAGAAAAAAGAATGATTATTGTACATTTTTAAAATGAGTATATAAAGGGTTCAATATTCTCCTCTTACGAAGTTTATCTTCCGGAATTGTACGTAAAATATTCTGCATACAGATAATTCAAGGGATAATGGGCATCACGATTTTCGGATGGGGCAAGCGAAGCGGACATAACAACAAGAAATTGGAATCGAAGCTAGGAACATATCGTACAATGTCCAGAACAAAGCGCGTACCACCAGGTGGATGGTGCAAAAAAATAAAAAAATACAAAATTGAAAATGCAAAAAAAAGAGTAAATTTTTGTTTGTGGGGTTTTCAGGTAGGGGATGGTACAAAAAATAGAAAATAGAAAATTAAAATACAAAAAAATGTAAAAAAAAAATAAATTGAGCGGGTTTGCAGGATGGGGGGTAGGAGTGCATGGGTGGTG
>MU715560.1:3228-104112 GCA_026770625.1 Nicotiana glauca | reverse complement strand
AGGGAGGGATGGTTAGGTTGGGTGGGTGGTGCAGAAAAAAAAATAGAGAATTAAAAATATATAAAAAGAAATAAAATTGGGATAAATAAGTAAATTTCTAGATAAATTCGGTTGAGATCCCCTTTGTAAGACCCCGTAAAAATTTGTGCTCAAAACCAAGTAGCTCATAGTGTTAGGTTCCGGATATGGGTTAGGAATGTGTAAAATTACTCGCCGCGGTCCGGACCCTTTGTAATGATCTAAGCATTTAAAAATTAAAGAATCAAGTTTCCATAAAAATGCTATTATGCAGTCCAGAATGCGGTGACAAATGTAGTATGCGTAGCGCATTTCTGCCGCAGATTGAGTCAGTAGTTTGGTTAAAATTGAGGTCAAAATTCGATCCATTATGCGATCGCCTAACTGATATGCGGACCGCATTTCTATCGCAAAGTGAGTCAACCTGTCAGTCAAATTTGTGGTAAAAAATGTTGTGTATTATGCGACCGCAAATTGGGTATGCGGGCCACATTTTTTTCGCAAACCCAAACAGTAGGATCAGGTTTTTGGAGTACTTTTGCGGTCCATTATGTGAACCGCATTTCGTCTCTGCGATCGTAAAGTTCGACCGCAAACCTGAATCGGTCTCCTAATTTTCTAAATTCTAAACCGACCCCCTTTTGAATAAAACACCCGAACCCCTCGTTTTAACGATTTTTCTGAACAAAATGATAGAGAGGGAAGTGATGGTTCTTGAGAGAGAAAGTTCATCTTTATCAATTTGATTCTTCAAAACTATCCCGGCCGGGAAATTTTAAGTAATTATCTTCATCTCCATTCTTGCAGGTAAAATCCCCAACCCTTTTTATTGGTTTTCAGGTTTAAACATAAAGGGTGGGGGGGGGGGAGGGGTTTCATGCATTGATTCTTGAAAATAAAGGTTGAAAACATACATGCATGTCTCTTAAGACCAAAAACTTAGTAAGGGAAATTGGGTAGAAGCAAAGGTTTGCAAAGTGGGATTGATAACCTAAATAGGTTCGGGTAGTAATGGTGAATTTCAATTCTAAGATTTATGTGTTAACTTGTGAACTAGATTGACGTTGCTAGACTGTTGGGTGAATTGAAAGTAGAAGTTAAAAAGGGAACTCGGTTCCAGGTATGTATGGCTAACTTTGACCTTTGTAAAGTCACTTTATTTGGTGTACGACTATTTGGTATGTGATATCTCTGTGGACTATTTGTGAAATTCTTGTATTTGGTATGCTTTGAGTGTTCGTGGTTAAGTCCCCCAATATAATGGTGCAAGTAGTTGGCAACTAACCAAATGTGTGTGTGAGAGTGTGTTTATGTGGTAAGAGCTGGGAAACAAATGATGGAAAGGAATCGTAATTGATGCAATCGAAACAACTGTGGTAATAACATATATGACTTGTCATGGGCAATTATCATTGTGCTTAAATTGCGTATGAGCTGTTAAATATGATGGAAATGGTATTGATGGTTATGGAAATTCTTTGTGAATTGTTGTTGTTATTGTTGTTGTTCCTTGTGAATTATTTTTGTTGTTGTTGTTGTTGTTGTTGTTTATGAATTGTGATTGTTCGGTGGGATCAGGTTGTGCGCCAAAACACGAAGTAATAAGGTGTGGATTGTGGTGATAAGGGTGGCCGAGGTAATAAGGGTGGAAAGTGATCGAAATCACTATTGAAATGAAAATATGAGAAAAATTGTGAAGTCACTGATATGATAATGTTGAAGGGAAAAAGGAGAGATTGTAAACTTATTTGGCTTGATTGTTCCTTTCATGTGTATTTGATTGTTGATTCTAGTACTGCTTATTACTTGTGTATGGTTTGAGTTTACTTGGGGCAAAGTTTATTCATACATACCAGTACAATTCAAATGTACTGACGTCCCTTTTGTCGGGGGCGCTACATTCGTGTTATGATTGTAGGTGGATCTATAGCAGGTACTCCAGTCCACCGACCATAGCTCCCCTTCACTTCCCGTCAACTGAATTGGTGAGCCCCTTTCCTCTCGGTGCCATGTGTGGCTCATGCCGCTTTTATTTTGGAGGCTTGTTTTGGTATTTGTGTAAGGTATAGCCAGAGCCTTGTTACCGGCAAGTATTGTATCATCCTTTTGTATCCTCAGAGGCTCCATGGACAGGAAATGTGGGTTGTGAACTTATGTAAATATGTATTTTGTACGTTGGGCAATATAAGTTTTAAACCAGGCTAAGTAACCATGTATGTTATGTATGTTCTGTAAAAAGGTGTTTTAATTATAAATGGCTATTTCCGTTGATTAATGAGTAATGAGAACACGGGGTAACACATGGGGTAGGAAAGGTACCCAGGTTCGCTTGACTGGAGCTACCCGGTCGACCACCGGTCATGTCCCTCGGTTTTGGGGCGCGAGAAACTTGGTATCAGAGCTTAAGTTTTTAAAAGAGTCCTAGGATGTCTCGGAGCCGTGTCTAGTAGAACCCTTCTTATCATTGCGTTGTCGGCCATATCTATAAGTAAGGGGATGTATGGATATTTAGGAAATTACCAACGTCTTTGTTATTCTAATATCGTGTGGTGAAGTGAAACGTGAAGGTATCTATATCTAACTCGTGCTTTGTTCCGAATTTTTCATTTATGGCACCTAAGAAATGAGCTAGACTCGACCTTGGGACCAATGCCACCCCAAGTGAGGCTATGAATCATGTACCTGATGCCGTGGGTGAGAGTGATTCCCCGATCTTGAATCTACCTAGCCCGTCTATCCCAGACCAAAGTGTTCCTGTTCCTGCTGCGGCAGAAGGTGCTACCATCCCTCCCGTCGATATTCCTGATTCTGATGCGGTTCTAGCCTCCAGTCCTGGGGTTCCTGATGTGGACCTTAGAGGAGCCATCCGTATGTTGACCCAGTTAGTTGCCGCTCAGGCCCAGAGATCTCATCATGCCCCTACATCCTCCAGCGGACAGGGAGATTCTGCCAGCTCCAGAGTCAACCTGTTTCTGTGGTTAGCCCCTCAAGAGTTCTCAGGCACAGACCCTGAGCCCGATCTGCAGGATTTCCTTGATGAAATGTACAAGACACTTCAAGTAATGAAGGCTTCAGAGACGGAGGGAGTTGAGTTGGCTTCACTGAGGCTGAGGGGAGCAGCGTATTCATGGTTCGAGATGTGGGAGGATTCCCGTGGGTAGGGAAGACCTCCGGCTAGATGGGATGAGTTTGTAGATGCATTTATGGACAATTTATTGCTTGTCGAGACAATGACAGCCCGTGCCACCGAGTTTGAGGTCCTCGAGTAGGGCAGTATGAGTGTTTGGGAATACCACATGGAGTTTGTGAGATTGTCCAAGTATGCTCCTCAGTTAGTGTCGACCATGGATGCTCGGGTTCGGTGATTCATTCAGGGCCTTAGTCCTTTGATGGTGAATGAGGCTGCTACAGCAGCCTTACACTCGGATATAAATTATGCGAATATTGTGGGATTCGCTCAAGCCACAGAGGCTAGGAAGTTGAATATACGGACGGAAAGGGACAGTAGCAGCAGGGCCCGATCAGTGGGTCACTCAGGGAGACCAGCTCAGGGGAGAGGGCCATCAAGGCCATCCCCATCATATGCTCAATCCTCAGCTAACGCACCACCATCTGTGTACAGTTATCAACAGAGCAACCACGTGAGACCAGGTTCAGACAGTAGGAGACCCCATCAGTTTGGTCGTCCAGGAGGGAGATCACAACAGCAGGGGAGGGCTTCATGCCCCAAGTGTGGGAGATTCCATATAAAGACTTATTATTTGGATATCCTGGTGTGTTTTAGATGTGAGGTGTGATGTCATATCCAGCAGGCTGTTGTGTGCCCAGTCTGGGCATGGGTAGGGGATTCACTCAGTCATCCGGTTCTTCAGTCGCCACATCATCTGTGCGTCCTCCAGCCCTAGCAAGGCATGGTGTAGTTAGGGGTGGAGCTCTTGGTAGAGGTGGACCCAGCCGGTTTTATGCTTTGAGTTGTCTCCAGAGTGCAGAGGCTTCTCCAGATGTGGTTACAGGCATCTTGTCCATTCAGGCTATTGATTTTTATACTTTTATTGATCCGGGGTCTTCTTTGTCTTATGTCACCCCATTCATTGCTTCAACTTTTGGGATAGAACCCGAACATCTTCATGAGCCGTTCTCCGTATCGACTCCGTTGGTGATTCTATTACAGCCGCACGAGTTTATAAGAATTATGTTGTCATGCTATGTGGTCGCGTTACCACGGCCAATGTTATTGAGCTGGGATTGGTGGATTTTGACATGATTATGAGAATTGACTTGCTTTATTCGTGCTTTGCTATACTTCACTACAGAAGGAGAGTCATGAGACTCGAGTTCCATAATGAGCCAGTTATTGAGTGGAAGGGGAATGGTGTGGTACCGAAGGGTAGGTTTATTTTCTACCTTAAGGCTTCAAAGATGATTAAGAAGGGATGTATCTATCATTTGGTCCGGGTGGCGGACACCACTTCAGAAGTGTCTACCCCCGAGTCTGTGCCAGTCGTGAATGAGTTTCTTGAAGTGTTTCTGGACGAGCTTCTAAGGATTCCGCTAGATAAGGAGATTGATTTCGAGATTGATGTATTGCCAGATATGCAGCCAATATCTATCCCACCATACAGAAGGGCTCAAGCAGAGTTAAGGGAGTTAAAGGATCAGCTGAAGGATTTATTAGAAAAAGGGTTTATACGGCCAAGTATGTCGCCGTGGGGTGCTCCGGTTCTCTTCGTCATAAAGAAGTATAGGTCACTTCGGATGTGTATTGACTATCGGCAACTCAACAAAGTCACCATCAAGAATAAATATCCCTTGCCTCGGATAGATGATTTGTTCGACCAATTGCAAGGTGCAAGGTTCTTCTCCAAAATTGATATGAGGTCCGGGTATAACCAATTGATGATTAGGGATCAGGATATTCCCAAGACCGCTTTTAGAACTCGCTATGGTCACTTTGAATTATTGGTCATGTCTTTTGGGCTAACCAACGCCCCGACAGCTTTTATGGATCTTATGAATTGGGTCTTCAAGCCATTTCTAGACTCTTTCATGATTGTTTTCATTGATGACATCCTTATTTATTCACGGAGGCAGGAGGATCATGCCAGTCACCTCAGGGCAGTTCTACAGACTCCTCATCAGCACCAGTTGTATGCTATGTTTTCGAAATGTGAATTTTGGTTGGAGTCTGTTACCTTTCTAGGTAATGTTGTTTCTAGTGAAGGGATTCAGTTAGACCCCCAGAAGATTGCAGCAGTGAAAGATTGGCTTAGGCTTACGACCCTGACGGAGATTCGTAGCTTCTTGGGTTTAGCAGAGTATTATCAGAGGTTTGTGGAGGGATTCTCTACCCTCGCCTCCCCATTGACTATGTTCATGCAGAAAGGAGTTAAGTTCCAATGGTCCGATGCTTGTGAGAAATTTTTTTAGGAATTGAAGTCGAGGTTGACCTCGGCACCAATATTGACCTTGCCGGAAGGCACAGAAGGTTTGTGGTTTACTGCGATGCCTCTAGGTTTGGTTTGGGGTGTGTGTTGATGCAACATGGGAAGGTTATTGCGTATGCTTTGAGGCAGCTCAAGAATTACGAGAAGAATTATCCGACGCATTATTTGGAGCTTGCAGCAGTTGTGTTTGCTTTTAAAATATGGCGGCATTATCTTTACGGGGTCCATATGGATATGTTTTCAGGCCATAAGAGTCTCCAATATTTGTTCAAGCAGAAAGAGCTGAATTTAAGGCAGTGTCGGTGGTTAGAATTGCTCAAGGATTTTGATATGAACATTTTTTACCACCTAGGGAAGGCGAATATGGTGGCCGACGCTCTCATTCGGAAGTCTATGGGTAATTTGGCTCATTTGGGAGCGGATCAAAGGCCCTTGGACCTGGAGGTTTATCAGTTGGCCAGTGTAGGGGTTTGCATTTCGGCCTCAGATAAGGGGGGATGTTATAGTGCATAATGCAGCAGAATCATCACTTGTAGCGGATGTCAAGGAAAAGCAGTTTATTGATCCAGCATTGGCTCAGATGAAGGAAGCAGTTTTGAATAACAAGACTTTGGTATTTTCACTCGGCGGCGATGTTGTATTACGATGCCAAGGTAGGCTATGTGTTCTAGATGTGGATAATCTTCGAGAGAGGGTAATGGTGGAGGCTCATAACTGTAGGTATTATGTGCACCCGGGTTCTATGAAAATGTATCATGATCTCGAGTAAATTTATTGGTGGAACGGTATGAAGTAGGGTGCACGAATTTTGTGGTAAATGTTCGAATTGTCAACAAGTAAAAGCTGAGCGTCAGCGGCCCGGTTGGTTAACTCAGCTTATGGAAATACCAATGTGGAAATGGGAGATGATCAACATGGATTTCGTGGTAGGGTTACCTCGCACTCAGCGCAAATTCGACTCAATTTGGGTAATAGTGGATCGGCTCACCAAATCAGCCCACTTCTTGCCAGTCAAGTCCACTGATACTACCAATTAGTATACTAAGTTGTATATCAAGGAAATAGTAAAGCTTCATGGCAATCCACTTTATATTGTCTCAGATCGAGGGGCCTAGTTCACAGCTAATTTTTTGAAGAAATTTCAGCAAGGTTTGGGTACTCAGGTGAATTTCAGCACGTCTTTCCACCCACAGACTGATGGTCAAGTAGGGCGGACTATTCAGATGCTTGAGGATATGTTGCAGGCTTGTGTCTTGGATTTCAAAAGTAATTAGGATGATCACTTGTCGCTTATAGAATTTGCTTACAATAACAGCTTTTATGCCAGCATTCAGATGGCCCCATTTGTGGCACTGTACGGAAGGAGGTGTAGGTCTGTGATTGGATGGTTTGAAGTGGATGAAGCAGAATTTATAGGGTCAGATCTCGTGCACCGGGCTATGGAGAAAGTTAAAGTCATTCAGGAAAGGATGAAAACTGCTTAGAGTCGCCAGAAATCCTATGCGGACGTTCGTCAAAGAGAATCGGAATTTCAAGTTGATGATTGGGTGTTCTTGAAGGTATCGCCTTTGAAGGGAGTCATGCGATTCGGGAAGCAAGGAAAGTTGAGTCCTAGGTATATCGGGCCATATCGGATCGCTCAAAGGATAAGGTAGGTGGCTTATAGGCTGGAATTGCCTCCTGAAATGTCATTAGTGCACCCGGTGTTCCACATGTCTATGTTAAAGAAAGTGGTTGGAGATCCATCCACCATCGTGCCAGTTGAGGCTATCAAGGTTAATGAAGAGTTGTCGTATGAAGAGGTTCCAGTTGCTATTCTTGATAGGCAAGTCCATAAATTGAGAAATAAGGAAGTTGCTTCAGTTAAAGTAATATGGCAAAGTCAACGAGTTGAGGAAGCCACATGGGAAGCGGAAAATTAAATGAAGGAAAAATAACCCCATTTGTTTGAACAAGTCTAGTAGAAATCATGCGAACTCCTTTCCCTACGAAAACTGATATTGTGTTCAATTTGGTGCAAAGACACCCCATCGTTTCTTCCTAAATGCTTTACTAGTGAAATTCATCAAGTTGTGCAAGAATTGTATGTGTTGTGATTTTTTTTTAAGTCATGTGAACCCCTTTTTGGTAAATGAATGTTTTGTGAAAAATACTTATGTGACAAGTAAACAACTAATGGTAGTGTGGATTGGTAATGATTAATTGAAATACATGTAGTATGTTGAAGCGGTTAAATTGTATGGGACTCATTAAAGTGACTAATTTATGTGAAAAATGTAGCAAGTGATTGAGTATGTGCAATTGTTGAAGTAATGAATTGTATACCCGTTGTAGGGATAATAGGAATTGTGTAATGGTGCTTGGAAATATGTTTCGGGGGCTCTCTGACAGGTAGATAAGCCTAATTACAAAGGAAACTCTGGCAAAATTGTTTTTCAAAAATATGGAAGTTAGTAAAAATTGGGAGTCTGCATATCATGTTTTCAAACCAACTGATTTTCAAGATCCTCATTTTAGTACGAATGATTTTAAGTGGGAGAGGATGTAAGGCCCCGTGAAAATTTGTGCTCAAAACCTAGTAGCTCATAGTGTAAGGTTTCGGATATAGGTTAGGAATGTGTAAAAGTCTTCGTGGCTCACAAGCTCGCCGCGGTCCAGACCTTTTGTACTGATCTAAGCATTTAAAAATCAAAGAATCAAGTTTCCAGAAAAGTGATATTATGCGGTCCAGAATGTAGTCGCAAATGTAGTATGCGGACCGCATTTCTGCCGCAGATTGAGTTAGTGGTTTGGTTAAAATTGAGGTCAAAATATGGTCCATTATGCGATCGCATAACTGATATACAGACCGCATTTATATCACAAAGTGAGTCAATGTGTCAGTCAAATGTGGGGTAAAAAATGCGGTGCATTATGCAACCACAAATTGGGTATGCGAACCGCATTTCTGCCCCAAATCCAAACAGTAGGATCAGGTTTTGGAGCACTTTTACGGTCCATTCTGCGGACCGTATTTCATCTTTACAATTGCAAAGTGCGACCGCAAACCTGACTCGGACTCCTAATTTTCTAAATTCTAAGCCCGACCCCCTTTTAATAAAACACCCCAATCCCTTATTTTAACGATTTTTCTGAAGAAAATAAGAGAGAGGGAAGAGATGGTTCTTGAGAGAGAAAGTTGATCTTCATCAATTTGATTCTTCAAAACTATCCGGGCCGAGAAATTTCAAGTAATTGTCTTCATCTGCATTCTTGCAGGTACAATACCCAACCCATTTTCATTGGTTTTCAAGTATAAACATAAAGAGGAAGTCTCATACATTGATTCTTGAAAATAAAGGTTGAAAACATACATGCATGTGTCTTAAGACCAAAAACCTAGTAAGAGAAATTGGGTAGAAGCAAAGGTTTACAAAAGAGGGATTGATAACCTAAATAGGTTCGGGTAGTAATGGTGAATTTCAATTCTAAGATATATGTGTTAACTTGTGAACTAGATTGACGTTGCTAGACTGTTGGGTGAATTGAAAGTAGAAGTTAAAAAGGAAATTCGGCTCCAGATATGTATGGCTAACATTGACCTTTGCAAAGTAACTTTATTTGGTGTACGACTATTTGGTATGTTATATCTATGTGGACTATTTGTGAAATTCTTGTGTTTGGTATGCTTTGAGTGTTCGTGGTTAAGTCTCCAGATATAATTGTGCAAGTAATTGGCAACAAACCAAATGTGTGTGTGTGAGTGTGTTTATGTGGTAAGAGTTGGGAAACAAATAATGAAAAGGGATCGTAATTGATGCAATCGAAACAACTGTGGTAATAAAATATATGGCTTGTAATGTGCAATTATCGTTGTTACTTAAAGTGCATATGAGCTATTGAATATGATGGAAATGGTATAGATGGTTATGGAAATTCTTTGTGAATTATTGTTGTTGTTTTTATTGTTCCTTGTGAATCGTTGTTGTTGTTGCTGTTGTTATTTGTAAATTGTGATTGTTCGGTGGGATCGGCTTGCGTGCACTAACACGAAGTAATAAGTTATGGGTTGTGGTGATAAGGGTGGCCGAGGTAATAAGGGTGGAAAGTGATCGAAATCACTATTAAAATGAAAATATGAGAAAAAATTTGAAATCATTGATGTGATAATGTTGAAGGGGAAAAAGGAGAGATGATAAACTTGTTAGGCTTGATTGTTCCTTTCATGTGTATTTGGTTGTTGATTCTATTACTGCTCGTTACTTGTGTGTGGTTTGAGTTTACTTGGGGTAAAGTTTGTTCATACATACCAGTACAATTCAAATGTACTGACGTACCTTTTGCCGGGGGCGCTATATTCGTGTTATGAGTGTAGGTGGATCCATAGCAGGTACTCCAGTCCACTGACCGTAGCTCCCTTTCACTTCCCGTCAGCTGAATTGGTGAGCCCCTTTCCTCTCGGGGCCCTGCGTGGCTCATGCCGCTTTTATTCCGGAGTCTTGTTTTGGTATTTTTGTAAGGTGCCGAAGCCTTGTTACCGGCAAGTATTGTATCATCCTTTTGTATCCTCAGAGGCTCCGTAGACAGGAAATGTCGGTTGTGAACTTATGTAAATATGTATTTTGTATGTTGGGCGATGTAAGTTGTAAATCACGCTAAGTAACCATGTATGTTATGTATGTTTTGTAAAAAGTTGTTTTCATTATAAATAGCTATCTCCAGTGATTAATGAGTAATGAGAACACAGGGTAACACGTGGGGTAGGAAACGTACCCAGGTCCGTTGGACTGGGGCTACTCGGTAGAACACGGGGTGAGCTTCATAGGTTGTATTTGGGCTACTTCATGGGTCAGAATGTGCTATAAAAAATAATAGGTTAACTTGGGCCGAGCCCAAATAGATCTATTAGCTAAAATATTTGTAGTCCAACCCATTAATCTCAGGATGGGTTGGGCGGGTTGGATTAGTTTGGGCTCCAATTGCCACCCATAGCAGCAAATAAGTGATTAACGAAAAAGAAGATTTTTACCTTTCTCATAATTGTACTAGGGATAAAACTCTCCTACTATATAAAGGAGGTAATTTTCATTCAAGAAGGATACAGTAACACGCAACCAAGTTAATTTAGACTTGTTTTCTCTGCTTCTAAGTTCTTCAAAGTTCTCATTTTCGTTCATAGTTTTTCGTAAATATTTGGCTCTGAATAGAAGGCAAAACAATCTCTAAGCTCAGTTTTGAGGTCAGACTTAACGTCATGACTGGTTTGGTTATTTATTTCATATTTATTTTGCTTATCTAACATTATTGATCGCTTATATTGAACTAATCGACACATCCTTAAAAATGCGTATAAATTCAACTATTATCCATTATAAAGGTTAAACAGTTTGGCGTGCACCGTGCGACTAAAGATAATAGTGGTGGTTTGATAATTTCCATAACACATTCTATTTTATGCTTATTCTTTGACATTTAAATTTCAGGTCAACCTAAAAATGTCAAACACTTAGTCCGCTCACTTGAACATTGATGCTGAGTCTAGCAATCATGGAAAAAATAACAATATGGTGCCTAGCAATGAGGTGCAACCTACTAATTCCAACAGAGTCCCATTTGCAAACCCAGTTGATGCGAACTCTCATGTGGACATCGATGTCATCCCTCCGATCGACACAACATTTGTATAGGAGCCTGACCAATGGATTGAGGTATGCCCGAAGGTGAAAGCGACATGATAGATCTTGGGTGATTTTTGAAATGTTACAGGCCTAACATACGGCGATAGCGCAACTACAGAATCAAGGTTGTGCCCCTAGAAGAGTTGAGCCCGAAACATACCTGGAAAATACCCAAAGAAATGAGCAGGTCATAGAAAGGACGAGTGAAGCTGAGCCCGGGACCAACCCCGAAATAATGAAAATGCTTGAGGAACTAACAAAGAGGGTGGATTCGGGGGAAACAAAAATTGAGGCCAACGACAAAAAAGTTGAGACCTATAACTCCAGGGTCGATCAAATCCCATAAGCTCCCCCAATATTGAAAGGCTTGGACTCCAAGATAATTGTCCAAAAGTCTTTTCCTCTGACCTCGACATCGAAGCCAATCCCGAAGAATTTTCGTATGCGCAATATTCCAAAGTATAATAGAACCACGGAACCAAATGAGCACGTGACCTCCTACACATGTGCTATCAAGGGGAATGACTTGGAAGATGACGAAATCGAGTTGGTTTTGCTAAGAAGTTTGGAGAAACCCTTTCAAAAAGAGCAATTGATATGGTATCACAAATTACCCCCGAATTCTATTGATTCATTTGCTATGCTTGCAGATGCTTTTGTGAAAGCGCATGCCAAGGCTATCAAGGTCGAGACCAAGAAATTAGATCTTTTCAAGGTAAAACAATTACGCAACGAAATGCTCAGGGAGTTCGTATCGAGGTTTCCAATAGAATAAATGGACTTACCTCCGGTTTTGGATGATTGGGCCGTTAAGGCATTCACTCAAGGACATAACCCCCGAAACTCCTTGGCTTCACAGCAGTTAAAAATAAAATTTGGTAAAGTACCCGACGGTAACTTGGGCCAACATTCATAATAGGTACCAATCAAAAATCAGAGTCAAGGACGATCAGCTCGGGGCCCCTTCTGGATCCGTTTATCGCTTCATAATGAATGACAGGTCTAGCAAAGTCGTTGATCATGAGCCAAGACCAATCACAGATCGATACAATCCGTATAGTAGAGATCGAAGGGGTAACAGATTAGGGCATCAACCTACGAGGAATGAGAAATGGAACGATCGAGGCCACAGTAACTGGGGACTGTTGAGAAAATGCGGTTTCGATAATCCACTCGGGGTTGATGGAGGAACCAAGGATAAAAGATTATAACATCAGTGTCGATGCTGCCAGCATCATATCTACCATCAGGCACATAACGAATGCCAAGTGACCTCAACCATTGCAGTTTGACCCTAACTTTATGTGTAAGTATTGTGGAACTCATGCCCACAGGACCGAGGACTGTCGATAATTAAGAAAAGAAGTGGTTCGATGATTTAGTAAACGACATCTTTAGGAATTTCTTAGCTGTAGAGCCAAAAATAACTTCAGGAACAAGGACTCCAATAAATAGACTGAACAAGAAGAACTTCAGCACATCATCAACATGATCATTGGAGGGGTCAATGCTCCCTAGGGACCAATGATAAAGCACACTAAAGTGTCCATCACAAGGGATAAATGAGCCCGATATTACATCCTTGAGGGTACCATTTCATTCAATGATGAGGATGCTGAATGTATCGTACAACCACATACTGACATGTTGGTAATATCTGTACATATAAATAAATCTCGATTATACCATATTTTGATTGATCCAGGTAGCTCGGCCAACATCATTAGATAGAGGGTCATGGAGCATCTGGGTTTACAAGACCAAATAGTGAAGGGAATCCATGTGTTAAACTAATTTAACAAGGAATGTGAAACCACTAAATGGGAGAATACCCTATCTATGAATAACGCCGACACCATCTGGGAAATAAAGTTCTATGTGATTGAAGAGGATATGAGATATAACGCTCTATTCGGAAGAACTTTCGTTCACACTATGCGGGTGATACCTTCGACCTTACACCAAATATTAGTGTGGCCTACACCAGGAGGGATAGAGACGGTACGGAGAGAAGCCGGCTGCAAAGGAGATGTTCACAGTTGATGAAGTATTCCCAGTTCTGACATTTTTACATTAAAAAGCGCAGAGCTAACCAGAAAAGAAGAAGTGAAATAGCAATCATCGATGTTGGTCTCGATCAGATCGGAGGGACGAGGGGTCTACGAGGAAGTTGATTAAGAAATTCTGATATAATTCATAGCTCCTAATGATATTGATGTCACCAAATTTACGATCGAGGAGCTGTAGCAAGTCGTATTAACCGAACACCTACCGAATAGAAAGGTATACCCAGGCATGGGGTTAACCCCCTAGATAAGGAAAGAACTCATTTTTTTCCTTAAAGTTAACATATCCTATTTCACCTCGTCCCATATTTATATGATAGTGATCCCGTCAGAGATAATCACTCATAAGCTAAGTTTGGATCGAAGTTCCGCCCGGTCAAACAAAATAGGAGGCCTCAGTCCGAAGTCAAGAATACATTCATCAAAGACAAGGTATCTAAACTTCTTAAAATATGTGTCATTTGGGATGTTAAATGGCTGGAATGCTTAGATAACGTAGTGGCAGTGCCAAAAAAGGAAATAAATTAAGAATGTGCATATATTACAAATACATGAACAAGGCATGCCCTATCGACTCTTTTCCTTTTCCTAACAACAATCGCATGATCGATGCAACGACCTAGCATGAGATACTCAGCTTTCTCGACTCCTATTCCTGGCACAACCAAATCCGGATGGACACAGGAAATCAAGAAAAGACTTCTTTTATCACAAAATTCAGCACCTATTGTTATAATGTAATGCCATTAGTGTTAAAAGGTGTTGGAGCCCCTTATAACCGCCTAGTAAACCGGATATTCAAAGAACATATAGAAAAATCAATGGAGTTTTATACTGACGACATGTTAGTCAAGTCCCTGCGAGCACAGGACAATTTGAAACATTTATAGGAAATCTTCAACATATTAAATAGCTACAATATGAAGCAAAACCCGGAAAAAAATGCATATTCAGGGGATCCAAAAAATTTCTCGGGTTCATTGTTTCCAACTGAGGGATCGATATCAATCTCGATAAAATCAAAGATATAGAAGACATCACTATGGTGGAAAGTGTAAAGTCTGTTTAGATACTAACCTGGCATATAGCCAACCACGGTCGGTTCGGATCGAGGTCCTCAGACACAAGCCATCGGTTCTGTTACACCCCATATTTTCGTACGTGATAGTACGTCGTAAGTCAATTGATGTAAGCTCATAAATAATATCATCTTTGAGCTTACATAAAGTATGTTAACCATCTTACCATGGAGGTTACAAATATTTAATACAATGAATAACAAGTACCAAGAGGATTTGGAAAGCTTAGAAGCTAAACGAATTGAAGAAAATAAGTTTCGTCAAAAGTCAACAAATTTGGAATATTATAACATCTATTTTTGGGGTGATACTAGGGTGCTTAACATCATAATTAGGTTATTTTATGATTTATTTTTGTCTTATTATAGTCGTGTGTTAAGTTTTGAAGGCAAAGAAAAGTGGGGAAAGGTCATCACAAGTTACATTCATAATGTGCTGAAAATTAGGTCAAATATAGCTGCGATTTTCTCCCAAAATAATTAGAATTAAGGGATTACCTAAATATCAAATTGAATAAATATAAGTCTAGTTTCTACCAAATTAAACATTTCGTCGATACGATATCGTAGCAGAGAGATAGTCGCATTTTTACGAGCCCGCAAAAGTAGCTCCCAATTGGATCCACTTAGATGGTGGTCGACCTACTTAACTTTATAAACGATTTGGACGCCTATTTATTTCTCATTTTCAACTCAACGTCGTCTCCACACTTCTACTAGCCCTCCTAAAAATATACCATTAGGGTTTGAAGTGATTCCAAAGTAATTACACCATATTTCAACATCAAAAGTTAGTTTTTGTGAAGAACAACACCTCTTTGAGGTTGTGTTGTCATTGAGGATAGTTGTGGGCTCTGTTTTGCTGAAATTAATAATTTCGCTACTGGATAAGGTGAGTATAATAGCCTACTAATTTTGCTTAAGCTTGATTGTATATTGGTTAAGTCGTTAGGATGATAAACTACAAGATAGTACTTGGATTAATTTAAGTCACATCTATAGTGGTGTATTGTCATTGAGGGCTTTTGTAAACTACATATAAATTGGATTTTCACTTGAAGTTACTATAGGAGGTATGTGTATTATGCTCTTGCTTTTTCTTAAGCTTATCTTGATGTTGATTAAGTTAAATGGATGGACTAGGCATGTACTAGTGAATAAAGTTGCTACATGAGGATAGTTGGAGTTGTTGATTGTTTCCTTTGTTATAAATACATGGTATAAGGTTGGAATCAATGATTAATGACGTCATTATTATGTTAATAATAGTTTTAAGTTAATGTAAGAAGTCTATAAGGGGTGACAATGGTTATACATATTCCAATCGGAGCTTGCCGCTCGTCGTGAAGTAGTTATGACTTGTTATTGTTATATGGTGTCTTGTAATTGATATTTAAAGGTTTTTGGATTTAGCTGGTTATTATTGTTGGTATATGGTATTGGAGGAGGCCATTTTCAGAGGGGAGATGCTGCCCAAATTTACATAAATGGGTTACGAGTTTAAGTTGCAGACTTAGCCTTTACTCAGCATAGATTATAAGTCTCCTTATGCTATGGTAGTTTTATTTGAGTAGTTTGAATAAATGCTCGGAAGGTATTGAGGAATCAATTGGGTTAAGGTATGTTAAGTCACTTCATTCTTTCTTTTGGCACCATCTATAGTGAAATTAACATAAACGTTACATTATTCATAACGGATCTACTCCTAGCCACTAAGGCTATCCGTATTGTTCTTTCCTGATAAATTAATACTAAGCAATTACGTATGATGTTTGAATCCTTTTGAGGTTTATATTGAAGGTATAATGTCCATAGCATTAATCGAACGTGCAACGACCTTATGTCACTCCGAAAGTTTTAGAACATGATTACATGAGTCCATCATGCATTATATATATGTGTCTATTTTACTCCACCAAGCCGCACTATAGTTAGCCGCATACAGAACCTATTGCGCAAACACTGGTCAGTTGGGTTTACCAACGTCCACATGGTCGAGTATTATTCTACTGAGCCTTATAACATCCGTGTATGTTTTTACCGAGTCCTCTTCGAGGCCGGGTACAATATGATGATGAAGATGCCCACTTGAGTTGTATATTTTTAAAAGTATATGTATATATATAAATCATGCATTTAATGTTAGTCGCCGTCAGAGGCACTCAGATGTTACAAGTTGTATCTTCTCTATCGATCTTTATATTATTGTTCTTATTTATCCTTTCCTGTCTTACATACTAGGTACTTTATTTTTACTAATGTCCCTTTTCTTGGGGATGCCGCATTTCATGCCCGCGGGTCCCGATAGACAGGTTGCCTATTTGGTTAGTTTGCTTTGGACATGTATTGATTGGTATGGTGGGGCCCTTCCCTGACCTTTATGATGTTTATGTACTATTAGAGGCTTGTAGAAAGATGCCATGTATATGGCTACTTGTATGGCCTTGTCCACCTATGCTGTTAATGTCCAAATGATCATATCGGACTTATAGGCATGTATGTCGCATGTATAAGTTTTTATATCATGTTGGGTCATTTATGTCGACTATTCTCTTATGATATTCTAGTTATCTCATGATGACGGCCTTTCTGGATCAATTAACCATGATAGTATGATAAGAAAGATACATTACATTGATAGTCAGTTGAGTAAGGTATCGGGTGCCTGTAGCGACCCTTCGATTTCGGTCATGACAAAAGTGTATTAGAGCAGTTCTATCCTAGGGAGTCTACAAGCCGTGTTTGGTAGAGTCTTGTTTATGGCTACGTTATGCACTACACTTATAAGCATGAGGCTACAGGGCATTTAAGTGTGGAGCAATGTCAAAATGAGCCAAGACAAGGCCCAATGTTAGCCTTGGGCATGCTTTAGCTAACCAAGTCAAAGGGCACATGCAGTAGACATGCCAAAGCTGTTGGCAGTTTCCTTTTCATAACCACCTCTACCCATGTCTGATTAATACTTTTATCCACTATCATTTTATGTATAACATGGCCTATGTAATTGGGGACGTCAACAACAAGATACGAACATACTTAGTCTTAGCCCGACAAGTGGTAAAAGATGTAGATAACAAGTGTCGATGTGTTGTGAAGTCCTAAATGCTACCGATATTCTATAAATAGGTGCCTTTGGACTTAGTCAGATTTTAAGTGCAATTTTATGTGAAGTTTAAATGGGAAACAACAGTGAAACGTGAGGGTTTCTAATTGTTTCAAAAGGGACTAAGTCCATGCATTGGGTATGTCTTAGTGTTGGATAAAGAACGAGTTGTGTTCTTTTTCAAAAGTGGGGCTATGGTCGAATTGTGATCATTGTCAAGTGCGGGTTCCTTTGTAAGTTTTCAGAATTAATACAAAGGTTGGTATTTTCCCCTATTTGATTGTGATGTTTTCAATTTGCTGTCAAAATTTGTTCAAGGCCAAACTTGCTGAAAGTTTGGATAAGTGTTGGGAAAAGCTGAGGTAAGTGTACAACTTGACTGCCGCACGGGTGTGACTTTGGACTGACCAAAAACGCCTCCATGACAACTGATATTAGAGCGGATCAAGAATCATGGTGGTGGCAAGGCGACCAATAGCAGATATTGTGTTGCTTTTTTAGAACATGGTTGGTGGCACAAATGCTGAACTCCGCAAAAGGTTGGAAAATTTGGAAGCAATCGTTGGGCAGGCTCTTGAAGCAGGTGTTGATTCTTTTATTTTTGCAAGAATGGCACATTGGAGGAAGATTGTGGCGAGGCATGAAACCACACTGGCAAAAATAGCATCGGTGAGCAAGGAAAAGGAATAACTGATTGAGGAGGTGGTTCAACTTCGAAGGGCATTACAAACTGCTGCCCCTAGAAGCGATGAGCGCACCAAAGTGAAAATTCTGGAAGCAAAAGGTTTATAGTGGTGCAAGATGTGACAAAGAAATTGAACATTTTTTTGGGATATGGAACAGTATTGCCAGGTTGCTCATGTGCCGAATGACGAAAAGGTGATCATCACACCTATGTATTTGATTGATGATGTGAAAGTGTGGTGATGTACACGAGTTATGGAAGTGGAAAGGCCTGGACTGCCTAAGATTGAAAATTGGGAGATGCTGAAAAAGGAATTGAAATATCAATTCCTTTTAACAAACTCTTCATGGGTTGTAAGAGATGGACTACGTCGCTTGAAGAAAAATTGCACGATGAGAGAGTATGTCGAGGAATTCTGATTCTAGATGTTGAATGTAAGTAATTGCAGAGGAAGACAAGCTGCATTACATCATGAGTGGATTGAAGGGCTGGGCACAATATTTTTTGTGCTCACTAGGGGTGTGCAGACTCTGGAGGAGCTCTTTTAGCCCAAGCACTATAATCTGCATAACCAAATCACGTGCTACATAGTGAACTTACGTGCTACAGTATTAATATCAGAATCTACACGGACAACTCACGTGCTATAGTATCAATAAATTCACAAATAATCCCTCGCCCTCACTCAGTCATCAATCTCTCCAGTCTCACTCACCGGCTCACAATTTATTGAAACTAGCCTGATAAAAATGAAATGATGTATCAACAAATAACAACTGAGAATGAGATATGATATGAATGTCTGAATATGACTGAGTACGAAATATCAAGGAGATTAGTAACATGACAACAATAAATGACCACTATGGGTCCTAAAAATATCAGCATAAATCCTAAACACGATATCTAGCATGATTGACCGCTCAGTTACTTAATCACATGGTGACAACATAGATATCAACAAGATGGGTCCACCAAAGAGTGTCATGGGAAAAATGGAGTCACAAATCACAAAGTGCACACACACACACGCCCGTCACCTAGCATGTGCATCACTTCAACATCAATCACATAACACGTAATTTTATTTTTCACACCCTCAACACTAAGATTAGAAGAGTTACTTACCTTTAACAAGAAAATTCCACTGCCGAGCAACCCAAGCGATGATCAAAGAATTCTATCTCGCGCATTCCGACATCTGATCGACTCGAAACTAACAAAAAACAACTCAAATACATCAAACAATGCTAAAGGAACCAATCTCAATCAAATAAGGTTGAACCTTTAATCAAAAGCCCAAAATCAGCTAAAAAGCCCAACCTGGGCCCGCACCTCCTAATCCGACAAAACTCACAAAATCCGTCAACCCATTCAAGTATGAGTTCAACCATACAAGTTTCACAAAAATCTGACTCCAAATCGGTGTTCAAAACAAATAAATTCATATTTTAATATTTTAGGCCAAAACTCCTAATTTTATCTTTAAAATTCATCAATCAAAAGCTAAAATCGAAGATAGATTCCCAAAATAAAATCAAAACCAAGTACAAAAAACTTACCCCAATTCATATGCCTAAAATCGCCTCGATAATTGTCCAAATATGTTAAATGAACAAAACGCTCATTTTAGCACTGTTATGCCTCGTTTCTTGTACCAAAAATCTCGAAACTCACTTCTTATGACTCCAATGTATTCCTTGTAAAATTCTAGTCAAGTTAGGCTCTTGAAACACTCCATTTGATCTTATATTAAAGGAGATATGTTGGTTTAAATATTGGAAAATAGTGTAGATTTTTAAATACGCAGTCAGTGGCAATTTCAAAATTGATAAGAAAAAATCTAGCAACCTAATTCTTAGTAAAATGACCATAAAATCCTTATACGATGTCAAAATTTAACGATTCTTTTTGCTATGGCTCTGTAATTATGGCATAGATCTAATGCTTCAATCAAAACAGTAATCGTAGCTCATTTGTTCAATCTCATACCATTTATGCTTGAAGATAACCACGTTAAAACATAGGAAAAAGCAGTGTAACATAACCCAAACCTATCTGAAACTCACCTGAGCCCCTCGGGACACCATCCAAACATAACAACAAGTTCTGTTTACAGTGAAAATGGTAATAACAATTAAATTTATTGATGGGACTCTTAAAATACGTGATCTATATTTATGTTTGTTGTGTAACACTTGATGCTGCGTGTGTGAAGTTTAAGCATGAGATGCAAGCTAAAATGGAAACGTAATCGAACCGAATGATGGTCGTGCGGGGCCCTGAGCTAGTCGATTTAGGGCCTCGAGGTCGGTTCTCGAGCTCAGGTTAGAGCCATCGGGGCTAGTCAGGGAAGGTCTAACATATACGATAGTATTAAAGGAGTCTCTTCATTGCCAATGATAAGAAACTAATGAAGAACAATTATAAAGAAAAGAAAATAAAGCAACAATGTTGAGAGAGTATGTTAGAGAGAAGAGAGAGAGAGAGAGAGAGAGAGTTATTATTATCTTGTGTAGAATAGTTGGATCAACATCAGTCCCGTATGAAATAGTAAATATCCCCCTTTTATAGAAGGGGAAACCTGACACGGCACAAAAGCAATAATTACGAAGATAACGGGGATGGGACAACTAGGTGGCACCATTCTCTACTAGTGATAGTTGCATGCCTTGGGAATTTCCCATTTTTACTGTAGCTTCGACCGCTATTCCTTTCAAGCCGGGTATTGATGAGCTCCGAGGAAGGAGGCTCGAGCACATCTTGGGGGCCTCGAGTCTTTGGGGTAGTCTTTCGAAATAAGAAATTGGGCCCGTTGTCCGGGCCAACCCAATGATGAGGAAATTGCCCCCTAATTTTATCGAATATAGATAGTCTCTGTTTTTCTTAGAGTGAAGGTGATAAACGATTTTGAGCCTCTTTCTGCTCAAGTGTTCTTGTAATCAGCATCGGCCGTTAGACGCCAAGGTGTGATACACACCTAGCCCCTGAAAATCTCCGTATTGGTTATGGCAGTTGGTTGTCTTTTGGCCTTCTTCAATGCACATGCAAAGCTTCTATAAATACTCCCCTTCTCCCATTTTTATTTTTTTTAAACCATTGTATTCCCAAACCCCAGAAAAGTTTCGCTTTTCCATTGTTTTTGCAACTCTTTTTACCTTCCGAAATCTTTTAGTAATGGTGAAAACTTTCATCTCTACCTCTTAGGAGATTGCGGTTTCATCACCTTTGCTTTTATCTTAAGGTAAAGTGGCCACACATCCCCGAGCTAAGGACTGTGTCCCCAGACCCTTTGCGGTGACTTCTGATTTCAAGGTATAGAGACCTTTCTCGAAGCCAGGGCATCGATAACCTTTGATTCGATATATCAACTCGAAAATGGACGTTGGAAGGGTGAAAACTGGCAGCCGCTTGGGGATACCGTGCTTGTAGAGATCCCTGTTGGGGAAAAATATATGATATTATGGTATATAAAGCCAGCTTTCTGAGTGTATATACTTATCCATTCACCTTAGGGATGGTGGGGCCATCCTCGCCCCCGATCGATCCCGTAATTCTCGATTTCAGCTGGTGGTATCAAGTAACCCTTGGTCAAATTCATCATTCGTTCTGGCGCTTCGTTTATATGATCAGGCATTACACAAACTTGATCGAGGAGATGCCTTTCACCCTTAACCATATGATCATGATGTATAGCCCTCGGCTCCTCCGAGGGGGCTAATCATGTTCCACTATCAAACCCCGAGGTCTCTCTTTGCCTGCACCGCTGACTTGTTCGAGTGAGGACTTCCGACCTAATTCCGACAGAAAAGACACCGTTTCTTAAGAAGTGGAATGCAAGGCGTAAATAGTTGCGTCATCTAAACTTTCTTGCTTCTTTTTTGATAATGTCTCTCCAAGCATCTAACTTCTCTTTTTGTACTATTTCAGCCATTGCGACCTACCCTGGCACGATTTCAGATCTTCGGGATTGGGTCGGTCACTTGTATACGATATGGCCATATGCCGAGCGAGTGTGGCAAAATTTGTTGCGAGCTCGATGGGAAGCCAAAGATCAAGGTAAGCTCCAAAAACTGCTGTGGCCGGATGCTTTTTCCCAAATTGCAGCTAGTATCATTCCCCATGCTTTGTATTTCACCTCTACATTTGTACAGGTCTGTGGGCAGTCCCATTAGTGAAGGAAGCATTGCCCGTTAAGGGGAATACCCTGCTGCAATGATAGGAAGAGAATGCATGGGGATTCATTGGGTGGGCCACCGGAATTCAGGATGGTTAAAGTAGAAGTGTCTAGGGTCGACCCAGCAACTCTGACTCCGAAAATTGCAGAAAACCCTCAAGCTAAAGGTGAGGGGGCGAGTAGCTTTACGATGGCTCCCGAGGAACGTTTAAACTTGTGCAATCCCCGGGTTGTAGGGACGAAGGCTTCTGCAGCGGAGTTGGATACAGTTGTGGTTCAATTTTGTGGTGGGGAGATCATGTACGGAGTATCAAGTACTACCCCTGAGTTGGCTGGTGGCCACTATTCGTTTCGAGTCGAGGTGCTCTTGGTAGACAGATTGGAGGGACCTAGCCCCGAGGACCTAGGTGGACAAGGGGTGGATCATGCCAATGCCGTGGTCATGATTGATTCTCCTTAGGGAATTGCTCTACCACCTCGAGGTATGCAGGATAGCCAACATGAGGAGCCCCCAGATGTAGTGGCACCATTCGAAAGTGGAGATGCACCCGACACACTGCCAATAGTTTTCGGGGGAATTCCTGAAGTCGATGCTTCACTTGTTTTTGGCAAAATGGGTAGACATTGCGAGAGGGTAATTTTTGCTAACTCTGTCCGTCGTTTTAGGCTGCTTTTGATATTTATTTTTTTATAACTTATCCTTTTATATGTTACCCAAGGCCAAGGTGCTTTATAGCCAGGTTTTTAACTGCTACCAGGATGAGGTGACCAGTCGTGAGCGTGAGAAAGCCTATCTTACCAAGCAGGTTATCCATCACCCATTCACTATTATATGATTTTTGTTAGATTTCAGTTCTTTAGCATTATGTGCCTATTTTCCGCAGTTTGAGAAGGAAGGTGCCTTGTTGAAGGAGGAGCTCCGAGCCAGAGATGCCAAGATTTCCAAGCTTAGGCGGTACGTAGGGGAGATAACTTCCGAGAGGGATACCCTTCAGGGGAAGGTGACGTTAATTGGGTGTCATCTCAGGATGCGAAGGAGGACAACGATAAGTAGAGAGGTCTCCACTCTGAGCTGGTATCTGCACTATCTAGGATCAAAGATGAAGCCGAGGCACTTGTATCTTTGCATGGGGAGGAAGCTATTGCCGCAAGTGCTCGCGTCGAGAGGGCTTCTAGGGAGGCTAGTCTGAGATTAACTCAAGATGTGGCTCATGCTTGGTTGGAACATCAAAAGCAGATCTTTGGAGGTGTGTCGGGCAACAGCTCAAGTGGTGCTAAAAATACGCGTAAATCCACGGAAAGGGAAGATGCCATTGAGAAAGGGCCGTTGGAGGACTCGTAGTTATTGCGGTGCAACCGTTGGTGGAGCCATTGAGGATGTAGGCCTGATGATGGATTAGGATCCTGTCCATTTCCCTTTTGGAATATAGTATTTTCATATTTACATACATATGAAAGGAAACTTTGTGGATTTGCTTCTTCTACTCCGCTTTCTGTCTTAAATTCGGCCGGGTGATTCGATTTAGGAGTTGGAAATAAACCTTAGATTTGTGATATGGCCTTGGGGCTCATTAGGCAGGCCCGGGGGCTCTTACGCGCTCAGTCGACGTGACTTTTCGTGTGAGCTGGTGTTAGAGCTCTTATGCTTTTGCTCAACTATTTTGGGTTTGGTCTTGGAGTCGAGTTTTGACACAAGATTATATGACCCTCAAGCTTTTTATGTTTGTATGGGCCGACGACAGTGGCTCTTACGCCTTTGATCGAAGCTATCTTTTATGTGAATGGCCCTGGGGCTTATTGTGTTTGCATGGGTTGGCAACCGTGGATCTTACGCCTTTCATCGAAATGATCTTTTATGTGAATGGCCCTGGGGCTTATTGTGTTTGCATGGCCTAGAAACAATGGTTTTTACGCTTTAGTTCTTTTGGATTCAGTCTTCGAGTCGGGCTATGACTCGAGCTCATTTGTCCCTCAAGTTTTATGTTTGATCGAAGCAACTTTTATGTAAGCTGGTGACAATGGCTCTTATGCTCTGCCCTTAGGCATGTGTGTAGACCTGAGGCTCAATAGGTTGGCGACAATGGCTCTTACGCTTTCCCCTTAGGCATATGTAGGCTTTGTTTTCCTCTCGGTATTGACTTTTGCAATGATTTTTCCTGACCTGTCATTGGTTCGGAAGAACCATAATTTCCAGTCGTTTGTAGCGATGTTCGAGCACCTCGTAAGGTTTGGCTTGTAGGATTATTAGCTCGAACCCTGGTAATTTGGATCTGACATGGTCGAAGCTCTTTTTCCTGTAGAGGGTAGTATGTTTAACCATTTCTTTTTGAAGTAGATTCAAAGTAATTGTCTATGATTTTGTAGCGACGGTCGGGCGTCCCCGAGTTGTATTAGTTTCGCTGGTACAGCCATATGAACATAGTCATTTGTCTCTGGCTGGAGCTATTTTTGGTCTTGAGTATAGTGTTTTAGGCGTCTATATCGAGGGTATGCCTTTTTAAGTGTCTTATAAATTCGTATATAGCCTGAACTTTGTGATCGAGTTTATGCCTGTAATAAGGTCTCACAAAATTTTCATGCTTTTGAAGTCTTATGTTTGTTGATACTTTGTACAAGTATTATCCATGCCTTGCTTGAGGTCTTATGGCTTGTGTTGTTTCTTTGTGTATGTTTTACAAGACCGAGTCTGCCCGTTCAGGGTCTTACGGCCTAGGGTTTTTTACTGAATGGTGATTGGAGACAGTCTCCAAATCATCAACTTTGTTTAGCTTGAAAGTCGTTACTCGTGAGCTCGGAATTGCCACATTGAGGGCTTACGACTTTGGAGATTCCGACCCTGAGGTCGTGCATTTTTTGAGGTATTTGGTGCCAGTCTCAGAGTATTCAAGATGCCTTCTTTTTTCGAGATATTTCATAATTTTTGTGTTTCCTCGACAAGGGCTTACTAGTTTGAAGTTTCAACCCTAAGGTCATGTGGGTGCCGAAGTATAGGAGCTAGTCTCCGAGTATTTGGGACGTTATTTGATGAGGGAACCATTTTGGCGAGAACGTTGGGTTTTCTTTGGAGCATGATTCATGTTTGAAAATGGCATTCTTTGATTATTTTGCACTAGTACATATGCCTCCGCCATCGGGGGCTCGGCTGTGCAGACACGGTTCATTCGACTGTTTGGTCCCGTAGATCATTCTCCCATTGGGACCTTATTTGGCATTTCTTGGATCTTCTAGGCAGATGATCTTATGAGAGGATATCCTTCGGCGCTCGTGATCGATAGAAAAAGAAGCCTTGAAGACTTGTTGGATTCCCCTTAGATAGCATATAGGTGTCGCCTCGTTAAAAACATTGCCAACAAAAACCCTTACGGGGACAAAATTTGGTCGAAGGAAAAAGAGTGCAACAAATGCCCGAGGGTACTCGTGGAGTGTTTGATTGGATGTCCTACCAATAATATCATTTTAGTGTCGATATATTCTAGTTGCTCGGAAGTTGTTTGCCCTCCATGGTGCCGAGTATATAAGATCCTTTGCCGACTATTCCGAGGACGTGATGTGGTCCTTCCCAGTTCTATCCTAGCTTTCCTTCATTAAAATTTCGCGTGTTGAGAGTAAATTTCATTAGGACTAGGTCTCCGACCCCAAAATATCAGAGGTTCGTTCTTCTATTATAATACCTTTCGATTCTCTGTTTCTTGGCAGCCATTCGGATCAACGAAGCTTCTCGTCTTTCCTCCAGTAGTTCAAGGGCCATTGTCATGGCTTCGTTGTTCGAGCTCTTGGTAGCATGTTGGAATCTGGCGCTCGGCTCCCCGACGTCCACAGGTATCTAAGCTTCGGCGCCGTATACTAATGAGAAAGGTGTTTCCCCTGTGCTTGATTTTAAAGTGGTTCGGTATGCCCGCAGTACTTCGGGCAGTATATCTCTCCACTTTCCCTTGCCGTTATCCTACTTCATTTTTTATGTTTTGAATGATGGTTTTATTTGTAAATTCGGCCTGGCCGTTTGCACATGGGTGGTAAGGCATCAACAGGATTCTCTTGATTTTGTGTTCTTCAAGAAACTGTGTTACCTTGCCCCCAATGAACTGCCTCCCATTATCGCATGTTATTTAGAGGGGATTCTTAATTGGCACATAATGTGATCCCATATGGAGTTGATGGCTTCCTTCTCTCTTATTTTTTCAAAGGCCTGTGCTTCTACAAATTTTGAGAAATAGTCAGTCATAAATAAGATGAATTTAGCTTTACCTGGTGCTATTGGCAGGGGGCCAACGATGTCCATCTACATTTCATGAATGGCCATGGTGATAAGACCGAATGTAGTTGCTCGCCTGGTTGGTGGATCATAGGAGCAAATTTCTAGCACTTGTCGCAATTTAGAACGAATTCTTTGCCGTCTTTTTCAAAGTTTCCCAATAGTATCCTCCTTTGATCACCTTTCGGACAAAGGAGTCGGCGCCGGAATGGTTTCTGCAAGTGCCCTCGTGAATTTCTCAAAGCACATAATCAGTGTCACCCAGACCTAGACATACTGCTAGGGGTCTGTCGAAAGTTCTCCTATGCAGATTCTCATTTTCGTCGAGCGAGAACCGGGCTGCTTTGGTTCGCAGGGCCCTTGATATTTTGGGGTCTGCGGGAAACTTCCCATCCTTTAAATAATCAATATATTTATTCCTTCATCGCATGTTAGGCTGGTGGAATTAATCTCAACGTGACCCTCTTCAACCACCGATTTAGATAGCTGAACAATAGTCCTGGGGAGTAGGCCCTCTTCTTCAACGGAAGATGCTAGATTTCCGAGGGTGTCGTCCTCACTGTTCTTCTCTTGAGGTGCATGGACTAAGGTCCATTCTTTGAAACGACACAGTGCGACTTGGATTTTGTACAGATACCTTTGCATTCTGTCTTCTTGAGCTTGGTAGCTCCCATTCACCTGGCTCACTACCAGGAGCAAATCACATCTCGCCTCAACGATCTCAACTCCCAAGCTTTTACCCAGTTCTGAACGTACAATCATAGTCTCATTCTTAACTTCATTGTTAGTTAATTTTTCTGTTTTTATAGATTTTCTTATTAAGCCACCAACGGGAGGCCTCAAGACTATACCAAGCCCGGATCCTCTTTTGTTTGTAGCACCGTCTGTGAACAGGGTCCATACCCCAAAAGACGTGCTTGATTTTAATAAAAGTTCCTTCTCTACCTCGGGTACGAGTGTCAGGCCCCAAACCTTAGGGAGCGCGACCGGCATGTGACCGAGGTAAGCCAGTCGAGCAAGCTTATCTAGCCTTTCCCTTCCCGATTCATTCTATACCCAAAGAATTAATGCATTACCAATTGTTAAACAGATGAGGGAGAGTTGTTGAATAAACGCAAAAGCATTGCTTGTTAAATTCTTACTTAAAATACAACATGCCATGGTTAAGTTCCCAAAAGTACATACTGTTGACAATCTAGAAACGAAAAGTTTCAAAATACAACGTGATCCTATGTCCACCCCGACGCCCATACATGACCACATAAATGTCTACGAAGCTTCTAAGGATAAAATATACCAAAATGATGATGCCGACAACATGTCATGCCCCAACCTCGGGGGGCGCGACCGGCGCTCAATCAAGTGAACCCGACCGAGCAAGCCTTACTGAACACTTTCTACCCCAAATCAATATGAATATGGAACCCATGACTTTCATTAATTTAGACGAGAATACATGGTGCATACTACATCATTGGTTCATTTCATATCACAAAGAGTTACCGTACATAAGCTAGCTTCAAGGATTCTATAAGAGTTACAGTTTATAGAGATCACAAGTTTGGGATTACAACATATATAGTGGACTCCCCGAACACCCGTACATAACCCACACTAGTGTCTTTGGAGCCTCTAAGGATACAACAGATAAGCATAACTATGCCGGCAATAAGGCCCCGGCTATACCTCAAAAGTGGAAAGCTGTAATAACAAAAGATACACCATATAGCCCCATGGAAGAAAAAGCGGCTCACCGAGGCTTCGAATAGGAAAACGCTCCGCTACACACGATCGGCACTATCCGCTATGGAGCCACCTACAATCATAATACGAATGTAGCGCCCCCGGCAAAAGGGACGTCAGTACATTTGAATTGTGCTGGTATGTATAACTAAACACCATTTTACTAGAAAGAACTATCAAACAGATACAAGCAAATAATATGGACAAATAAAAGAAACAATTCATATAATCTTTCATACAATTTCCATAACATAGATTAGGGCGTTTCTGTCATGTGTTCACCACTGTTCTCAATACCACCGCCATCTCGAGCGGAGTACGGTCACGACCCGACCGGCTAGGTCACCTCATTGGAGGCATTACTCCCAATCAATATTTCATTTCCCTTTTTGGAATTCAATATCAGCACATTACCACCATGTGTGCGTCATGGTGTCCGATCATGACCCGATCGGCTAGGTCACCTCATTGGAGGCATTACTCCATTCTCATTAGCCAACACCTTCAAACCTTTATCCCACACATATCATAACAATTCCTGGGGCACTCATGGCCACCATCATCACATCGTTTTCCCTTTTCAATATCCATTTTACAAGTTGTGATCATAGACACATATATCAAGGATAATCCAAGTGGCAAATCACAGGTAAGTGAGCACATTGCTAGCATGAATAGTTCTTTGTTTCAATGTTGGCTAATAGCCCAAGTAATTCAACACATAACTGTACTTTTCATCATTCTCTAATTACCAAGATTGGTACATTATTCACATTGAGTCACATCCTTCACGAATATGTATATATATATGCAAATCAATTAATGCGTAATGACAATCAATACACTAGCCAATTCAACTCTTACCATACTTTCGTAATGACAACGAAGCTCAATTTTTAATAAAAAGGGGTTTTTGCCATACATACCTCAATAAAGCTTTTCCTTACTCTTTTAAAAAATTTTGGAACTCTTAGCACTTCGATCAATTGAGTAATAATTACAAATTAAATTGAGAATTAGAGACGAAACTAAAGTTCTAGCTTGGTTGGAGCATATAATCAAACACTAAAGGTGCATTGTGATCTTAGCCCCTTTTTGTGAGGAATTTCTATCATTTTATACCCCCAATTGCCTTCTTTTTAGTTTTCTACTTTCCAATATCCTATGGTTTGACATGCATGTAGAGAATATCAATCTTATACTCCTAAATTACTTCTCTACTGGCCCCATGTATCTAAGTGTAGAAATAAGAGCTGAGGTTATGAATCTTACCTCTTGTGAATGAAAATTTAAGTGTCTTCACTTGATTTTCTTCAATGTTTTAGCAAGGCTCAAGGAGAATTTGATGGGAGACACTTTCCACCTCTAAGACCCTCTCTCTCTCTAAAAGTCTCAGAAGATATGCTTAAAATGAGATATAATATCGAATATATCGATAGGGAGGTCGGGTTAAAAATTAGAAAATTGGAACCCCGAGTAAAATATGCGATCGCATTTGCGATCGCACAGTAAACATGTGGTCCGCATAATGGACCGCAAAATGCTCCCCAAAAACTAAATATTCTGACTCAGTCTGCGGTAAGAATACGGTCCACATTCATATTCTGCGGTCGCAAAGTGCACCGCAAAACTGACCCTCGCAAAATTCAAAGGAAAATATGCGACGACTATGCGGTTCGCATTTCAATTATGCAACCGCATTTCGATCGCATAACTGACTTCAATTTTAACCAACATTCTGCCTTACTCTGCGGCAGATATGCGGTCCGCATTTCGATTATGCGACCGCATTCTGAACCACATTTCTTGCATTTTTCTGAAAATTTATTCTTGACTTTTTAATGCATTATTCAATCTAACTTGGCACCACGAAATCAGGGTTTTTGAGTAGGGATTTCACGGGGCCTTACAGAACAAGGCCTTGGCCATACTTCCAAATGTGACAACTTACACAAAAGAAGAACTACAAACCCCTGGGAGAAATGGGGGCTCACCAAGACAGTTGTGAGGAGAACAAGAGAGCACCACTATCTCCGATCGACACTATCAGCAACAGAACCACCTACATCCATTCAAAGATGTAGCGCCCCCGGCAAAACGGATGTTAGTACTTGTCGAATAGCACTAATATATAAGCCAAACACAATTCTTAATAGGATGAATAGTGAACAAATAGAAGACAGTTATGTCACCAACAAGCACATCACAGGATTACAAGGAGAAGAACCAAATAAGGTTCACATGATTCTAGTTAAGTCTTCCCGTCCTTTTAGGTTAATGTTCTTTAGTGCCAGATATCACATCCTAAAATATAATGCCACCGTGGGTGTTTTACACGGAGTCCGGTCTCAGCCCGACTGGCTAAGCCATCCCAAGTGAGACATATCCATATTGACAATAATATTCCCTAATCCAATATAAATGCCACCATGTGTACAACATGGCGTCCGATCTCGTCCCGATCGGCTAAGCCATCTCACTTGGGACATAACTTATTTTAATTACTCCTTAGTTCCTATTTCCTTCAAACTTTTTCCGACACATGGTACAGCACCTCTTTTCATTTATTTATATTTTTGGCACTTAGATACATCAATACAACACAAGTCTTCCCTTTTGTTAATTCGTTCCAGTAATTCTATCATCCATTTGATAAGGGCTATCATACAAGGCATGCACACACGTAAGAAAATAATGAACACTTGAAGGACATGATCACCTTTTAAATTATCATGATTTAAAAATAATTACATAGAACAATTTGGGACGAAAGTCCATCACCCAACACATCAATGTAATTAATCAAGTAGGATCAATTTGAAACTCAAGCACACCATTCGAACACTAAGAGTTCAACACTAAAAAGAAAGGGTTAGCCATACATACCTTAATGGAGCTTCCCTTAATTCCTTACAATAAATTCCTGAATTCCCTAGCAACTTCGATCTATTTTTATGAGAACCACGAATTAAGCAAAGAATTAGAGATACGACTAAGATTCTTGCTCAATTACGCATATTGACAAGCACTAGGTGTAGACTGTGGTTTTTGGACCCTTTTGTGAGAGATTTTTATCCCCAAGTACCATCTTTTTAACTCACAATCTTCCCATACCCCATCGACACTCATGCATACATGATAGTTAATTATCATACCCTTGAAATCACCCTTGATTACTCATTTTTTTGATAAAATTTCGAATTTATAGATTAGGGCACAACTTCTTACCCTTTAGGATGAAAACCTAACTGATTTACTCGAAAATATTCAAGGGTTGGGGCAAAGATCAAATGGAGACTTGGTAAAGACCATCCTCTCTCTATCTAGGGCTTCCTCTCTCACTCTATTTTTATCAAAAATCGCATAAAAGAGCCTATTGGATGTTTTTAATGGAAAGGGCCAGGTTTTAAAACTTAAAAAATAGGAGCCCAACTCAGATCTACGATCGCACTTGCGATCACAAAGTTTTCATGCGGTTCGCATAATGCACCGCAAAAATGCTCCGAAAACCTGAACACATTGTCTAGGTATATGGTAGAAATGCGGTCTGCATACCTGTTCTGCGGTCGCATAATGCTCACAGAACTGCCCCTTACAAAATCCCAAGGGGATTATGCGTCGACTATGCGCCCCGCATATCGATTATGCGATCGCATACATGGCCGCATAGCTAACCCACACATTGTTTCACTCTGCGGTGACTATACGGTCGGCATAGCTGTTATGCGACCGCATTCTCGACCGCAAAATTGCACTTTTCTTGAAAATATTATTTCTTGAATTTGTAATGCATAGATCAGCCTAAAGGGGCCAAATTTACACATTTCTAACACATATTACTAATTTGGCACTATAAGCTTTTGGGTTTAGAGTAAAAATCTTTCACGGGCCTCACAACGAGGGAGGGCAAAAAATCGGCCACGAGGTCTGCCAGGATTTGGGAATGGATGGTTGTTCGAGGTTGATAGTCGATGTCATACCCCCCAAGTTTGATGGCCCATTTGGCTAGTCGGCCCGATAACTCAGGTTTATGTAGTATGCTTCGAAGGGGGTACGTTGACAGAACGTAGATACGATGGCATTTCAAATAAGGCTTCAGCTTTCGCACAGTGCTTATTAGCGTGAGAGCCAATTTTTCTAAATGGGGGTACCTGATTTCGTGTCCCCTAAGGTCCGACTTATATAATAAACGGGAAATTTGGTACCTTAATCATCTCGAACTAGTACGCAGCTTAGTGCTATTTCGAGTACGGCCAGGTAAAGATAGAGTGTTTCATCCTCCTTTTGCGTATGCAACAAAGGTGGACTAGTCAAATACCGTTTTACCTCCTCCAAGGCATGTTGGCATTCAGGGGTCCATTCGAAGTTGTTCTTTGTATTAAGCAGAGACAAGAAATGATGGCTCTTGTCTGATGACCTTGATATGAATCTGCACAGGGCTGCTATCTGCCCTATTAGTCATTGCACGGCTTTTACGTTGTTTACCACTGTGATTTATTCGATGGCCTTAATTTTGTCGGGGTTAATCTCGATCCCCATGTTCGACACGATGAAGCCCAGGAATTTTCCCGAACCCGCTCCGAAGGCATATTTCTCGGGTTTGAGCTTTATGTTATAACTTCTGAGGATGTTGAAAGTTTTCTTGCAAATGAGTTAAATCATCCTCTGCTCGCAGGGACTTAACTAGCATGTCATCAATATATACTGTCACGACACTAAACTAAGGCCCGATCGTGATGGCGCCTCTCACAAAGATAAGGCCAGCCGATAAAAACCCCAAATTAATTAACTGATATAATAATTCATAATCAAGTCATTAATAATGATAAATACCAAAAACATTGAGTGAAATATAACAACTGTGGAAACAAACACAGCCCGACCCCTAAGCCCACGTCTCGAAATTCGATAAATTTTACATCATTAGATTCATTATCTCCTCATGAGTTCATACAAATCAAAAGTACCAAAATCCGACCAAAAATGGCCACTCAAATCCTCAAGTCAAGGTCTCAAATCTCAAACCCTAGTTTTCCAAATTTCAACCCTAACTTTCCATAATTACAGCTCTAATCCGTGAAATAATACCATAGAAATGAGTATTAGGTTCAACAATCTTACCTCCATATGTCATCCCTAGAATTAGTCTTCAAAATGAATTCCCCAAGCTCAAGCCCAAATAAAAATGGTGAAGAAATAGCTTAAAATTGCAAAGGAAATCTTTTATACTTTATTACCCAAGATTTTCGTACCTGCGGTCCTTTTACCGCTTCTGCGGCCAAATCCACTGCATATGAGGTTTTTCACTTAAATGGCCATTTCCGCATCTGCGGTTAAGAACCTCGCACCTGCTCTACCGCAGGTGCTCCCACATTATCGCTTCTGCGGTTCCTGATGATCTATTTCCTGGCCGCATCTGTGGATGCCTTCCATTTCTGCAAGCATCGCACCTGCAGCCTCCCAACCGCAAGTGCGGTTATGACAGCAACAATATGCTTTAGCTGTCCCAACTCAACTTCAACCTTTCTCCAACTATCCGAAATCACCTAGAGCCCCCCGGGACCTCAACCAACAGCACAAACTAGTCATATACCACTAACCAAACTTGTACCAATCTTTGAAATACCTCAAACAACATCGAATCCATCAAATCACATCGAATTCAAGCCTAATGTTCAAAAAATCTTCCGAAATCCGCTTTTGATCAAAAAGTCTACCAAGCTATGTCTGAATTACTTGAAATTTTGCACACACATCCCAAATGACACAACGGTCCTACTGCAACTCCCGAAATTCTATTCCGACCCTATAACAAAATCTCACCTATCAACAGGAATACGCCAAAATTCCATTTTCACCAATTCAAGCCTAAATATACTACGAACCTCCAAAACATATTCCGATCATGCTCCTAAGTCCAAAATCACCTGATAGAGCTGCCAAATCATAAAAAATCCAAATCCGAGATCAAATACTAAAAGTTAAGACTGAGTCAAACCTTTCAAATTTAAAGCTTCAAGATGAGAATCATCCTTCCATATCTATTCCAATTAACCTAAAAACCAAAACTGACAATTTACATAAGTCACAATGCATAATACGGGGCTAGTCATGCCCGAGAACTGGCGAGCAAAATGCTAAATCTCAAAACGACCGATCGGGTCGTTACATCCTCCCCCACATAAACAGATATCCGTCCTCGAACGTGCCCATAGTTATTCCGAAAGACAACAAGTCATTGTATAACCTCACTATGCAAATACCCGGGGGTGATCCCATATTACCCTATCTCACATAGGTCCGATAACATAATGTAAGTTAAATTTTGTAATCCAACCTAGCCCATAAACCTTAGAACCACATTTCCACTTCTGAAATCATCTACTAGATTAGAATCTCACATTTATACTCTGAATAAGCTCCGAACAATATGTAATAACCTATGCCTGCAACCTTAGGTGCAATTACATGACATACCGCATAACTCAAACACTTGTAGCGATAACTTCTAATCACAACAGTTGCTTAAGATATCTGAATTTTGATAATAAGCCTTTTATCAAATAAAGCCTCATTACAACACTTCCGTATACTGCCAGTGATAAATGAAACACATAGGAAGTGATGACCACTCCTCAGATCAACCATTTGTGAAGCCACTTCTCCTTTAGCAAGGACCATAGCAAATTTCTGAGCCGAACATCGATATTATCCATCTAACACGATGAAATCAAATCCGTTTATATTCATTCTGGATCCTGACAATCTCATCTAATTCCAGCAGAACTACTCTGGGGACATGACACGTCAATACAACCTAAAGCCACAACTCTTGCAATCCCCGCATCAATAAGCAATAATCTGAACGTACTCAAATCATGAAAAATGACTCAAATAAGAGAGTTGTAGCGCAAGCTTACCAGTACCACCACAACACAATGCTGAGAACCCATCACACATCTGTCACGACCCACTTTTCAAACCCGGTCGTGATGGCGCCTCTCATGAAGACAAGGCCTGCAAACTAACCCAAATCATCTCTTTAACAATTATTAAACATATATGAATAGAAAATACAATTTAATAGCATTAAAAGCGGTTAATTTCCACCCAACAAAACTCGATCGGGGTATCACAAGTCACGAGCATCTAAAGAAGACTGAACACAACTACTGGGCCAATGATAATATACATAATGAAATCTGGAATCAAAAGATGAAGTCCGGTGCCGCGAACGCTGGCGGTCACCTTGCCCGCTACTGTAGTAATACCTTCAATCAGCTATTAACCCGCTTCCGGGTGAACAATAACTGCAACTGCACGCGAGGTGCAAGGAGTAAAGTGAGTACTCCAATTCAGTGAGTAATAAGAGTAAATAATATCTTAGCGGTAAGAAAACACGTAAAGCACCCCGTCATGCTATATAGGACAGTACAACCCTTTGAGAAAACAGTAAAACCGTGAAAATCCTTTAGAAATATCTGGTTCAGTTAAAGACCTCTTTGAAAATATCCATTTTCCGACAATAAAGAAAAATGAATGCAAAATAGATAGTGCAAATCAGCACACAAATCAGCCCTTCGGGCACAACACTCCACCAACAAATAACACGAGGGTATCTGGTCAATAGTGCAAGAAGTAGCACGGATGACAATGAAATGCGAGTGTTGAATGTCATGACACATAGTACAAGCAGGAACCAATGCATGAATGCAATGCAATACATATGACCGCTGCGGCGTATAACCCGATTCATTTGGGTATCCATGCTCACTGTGGGGGTTGAGACTCCGGAAGGGCTCCTACAGCCCAAGCGCAATATCAATATCACACCACTACGGCGTGCAACCCGATCCATCCTCAGTCCAGAATATGCATGTGAGCCACTAGGGCGATGTCAAGTAATAGTTCTCAGCTCCAAACGTTAGAAATATAGTTTAAGTTTTTAAAACCTTAAAAGTATGACTAGACATTTCAAAAGAGTGTTTAACTCGGGACTGAAATTATTTAACATGGTAAGTATCATAGAAACAGTGATAATAATCCCTAAAGGATTCAAATAATCGGCACGAAGCCCAAAACATAGCAATCAGCCCAAATCATGATGATAACAAGTAGTTTCAGTCAAATACGTAGTAATTTCATCAATCGGGACGGACCAAGTCACAATCCCCAACGGTGCTCTACCCCACGCTCGCTATCCGGCGTGCAAGTCACCTCAATACACCACTATGATGTGCAAATCCGGGGTTTCAAACCCTCAGGATATCATTTACAAGTATTACTCACCACGAACCGGTGAAATCTCTAGCTCGCGATTCCTTTGCCCCTCAAAACTCTCTTCAAAATCGCCCAAAACCCTCTTAGTCCTAAGTGGAAATGTTGTGTTCTCTCAAAAATTCGCGATGAAGATTAATTTCACTTAACTGCCAGGCATTTTCGTTTCTGCGCATAAATCACCGCTTTTGCGACTTCCGCATATGCGGTCCATGCCCGCTTTTGTGAACTTTTCACTTAAGGCACCTACTGCTTCTGCGGTCCCCGCTTCGCTTCAGTGGGACCGCCTATGCGGTCCATTATTCCGCTTCTGCGAAACCTGACCATGATTCCTATTTCCGCTTCTGCGAGGCCCAACTCGCTTCTGCGGGACCGCTTATGCGGTACTCTTTCCGCTCATGCGGAATCTGGCAAGGGCCAAGACTTCCGCTTCTGCGCTCCTCAAACCGCTTCAGCGAAACCGCACCTGCGATCCAATAACCGCCGGTGCGAAACCAACAAATACTAGGAAATTTGAACCTGCAATTAACTCTAAAAACCTTCCGATAGCCACCCGAAATCACCCCGAGGCCCCCGGGACCTCAACTTAAAGCACCAGCACCTCCTAAAACATCATTCAAACTTGTTCCAATCCTCAAAACACATCAAACAACACTAAAATCATCAATTTACATCGGATTCAAGCCTAAGTTTCTTCAAAACTTCCGAAATGCGCATTCGATCAAAAACCTGACCAAACGATGTCCGAATGACATGAAAATGTGCACAAATATCCAAAATCACCCAATGAAGCTACGGCAACTCTCGGAATTCCTTTTCGACCCTCGGATCAAAATCTCACCCATCAACCGGAATTCGCCAAAATACTAACTTCACCAATTCAAGCCTAATTCTACACCGGGCCTCCAAAATTAATTCCGATCGCGCTCCTAAGTCACAAATCACCTCCCGAAGCTAACCGAATCATCGAAAATCACATCCGAGCCCTCTAACTCATAAGTCAATGTCCGGTTAACTTTTTCAACTTAAGTCTTCCTTAAAGATACTAAGTGCCTCATTTCTTATCAAAACCAATCCAAATCAACTCTCACACACCACATACCGATAATGAAATATTAAGAAGCAATTAACGGGAAAAACGGAGCAGTAACACATGAGAGAACAGGTTGGGTCATCACATCCTCCCCAACTTAAACAATCGCTCGTCCTCGAGCGTACCCAGAGTTGTACTAGAAGCCAACCAATAGCCGAATGACCTTACCAAGCATATACCCGGGGTGATCCCACGTCACCCTATCTCAGACAAGTCCAATAATACAACACAACTGAAATTTCACAGTCCATCTAGACCATAAACCGTAGAACCACAATGCACTTTCCAAAATCATGCCCAGAATAAACCCGAACCAGCTGTAATAACCCACGCCTGCAACCTCCGGTGAAATCATACAATATACCACACAATACAACATTCGAAACAATAGTCTCTATTCACAGCAGTTGCCCACAATACCCAAATACCGGTAGAAACCTCTTATTAGCTAAAGTCTTATTCCAACGCTTTCATATACTACCAACGATAAATAAAACATGCGATAAACCGTAACCATTCCTCAGATCACCTATACATGAAGCCACTTCCTTCTTGACTAATGCCACAACAGATTTCCGGGCCGAACCTCGATATTATCATTCTAACAAGCTGAGATCAAATCTGTTCGTATTCATTAATGACTCCAACGATCAGCTCGAATCTAACACACCATTCTGGTGATATGATACCTCAACACCGGCCTAAGCCACACTTCCATAATACGCGTACCAATAAGAAACGGTCTGAACATACTCGAATCATGACAAATAGCTCAAACAAAAAAGCTGTACCTCAAGCTTATCAGTACCATCACAACACCAGGATGAGACCCCGTCTCACATCATAAAATAGAACCCACAAATCTACCCTAAAAGGTCATAACTCCACGTAGCCTCGCTACAATGCGCGATCCTATCCAAACATTGTTACACACGAAGCACCTCAAGTCGCTATGCTCAAAATCAACAGCCATGCACAATTTTGATGTCTGAAATCAAAGCAATTCTTTATATCTACGGTGGAACAAATAACATACGACACGCAACCTGATAGATCATAACCAATACTCCATTTACCGAGCAACACTCAATTACTCTTCCCGCTCGACTTTCTCTATGAATACTCAATAGAACCCCACCACATGTGCCCACATCCAACTAATCATAACGTCTCACAGCACAGAAAAAACAACTCATAGATAACTAACAAGTTCAAGAACAATCAAATCAACCTATCCCTCAACGATACAACTCGGGGCCAACCAAGCCAAGATAAGCTAAACACGTATCCAATCAACTTACCAACGAACTCATTACCAAGAAGCCTGAAGCTGCTCCTTCCACTACTTTAACTCCTGCTGGAGCCGTACGATAAGGTGCCCGGCACCAAATAAATACAGAAATCCATAGTCTCGCCCGACGACATGCCCGGCCATAAGGAACGCATCTGAAAAGAGTCCCTCAATACTGAAACTGAATTAATGGTAGAAACCTCTACACTGATATCCGCCACCAAGGCCCAATTAAGGAAAGCTATCCTTCCCAGCCGTCCGCTGATCTTTGGAATACAACCACTCTGCTAGAACATAATTCAATGCACTCCGCCACGCATCCTGTGGCATTTTCCGACATAACCCATAGTACAATAGTCTAGAATAACCCAACATTGAGGCAATCAGTCTACACCCCAATATCATATCCAATGTCTAATATATCAAGCCAAGAAAGATCCACTCGGGCTTCCAAATCCCAATAGCCGCTAACGGTACCAATACACACGATCCACAACCGCTACACAGTCTGAACCCGAGAACTCTCAGTCTCCAACTCCATATAGCACATGAATCACTGCACCTGATCCCAAATTCCACAGTATGAATACATATTACACCTCAACTACCCAGTCATTCCACGAAGGATATTCTAAAACTCCCCTGTGCCATCAAACACACTCAAATATCAGCAGTTGATCAAGCCAGAAAGCACCGCAATACTATCGTAGTATCATCAGTCTAATCACATTACCCTTCTACCGAGACATACTCTCTCGTCAAATCACTTCCAATTAGCACTACCATTTCCTTGATTACCTGAGGCTACCCGTTGCCTAAGAATTTTATGAACTTCTTTTTAAAACTGAACCGAAACCTCGCAGACTCCAGTCTCGGTCCTCTACAACATACGGCATATACCATACCCTCCAAGGATAACTTGACAACTTTTATCTCCCTTCCGCGCCGCAGACATCGACGCACTCAACAAGTCAAGAACTTTCATTGATCCCATTTAGAAGGAAAATCATTGCACACTCCATGCTTCGCATACCCATAGAAAATATACTCATCTTCAAACCACGATAAAACCCATCAAGAGCATCTCTGCCAATTCCATTTGTACAAGCTAAAATGTCAGGACAGAATCCTTCTAACTAGACCAAGATAAACAAGCTGTCACAACTCAAGAGCTTTGCTGCAAAATACCTGTACGAACTTATTGCCTCGAACATACACAAAGAATTAATCATATCCTTACCATTCCGGTTCGGTCCACCATCAAGCTAATCCGTCTATCTAATTTCCCTTCTGATTCATCATCAACTTGATATCTCTACCTCACTGTAGCATCATAATACCTTAACCCAGGTTTACTATACGAGACTCGAACATAAGATCACAGTGTCTAAGACCCATAAGCTACTGAATACTCTCTCAATGCTTCCCAGAAATACCACGTTCCAGAATACTTTACTTGAAGAACTTTCGGTGAATCTGAATTCGTTACCATTACTTCCCATGTACTGATACATAGAATCCCATAATTAATATAAAATATCACAAGTCTTGATCCTTTTCTAATGGAAACACAGTCTCTAGCCACATACACCACCTTAAGACACCTGATTATTACATGCAAAATCTTGAACACAATAACACCATTCTCGAGAGTCATTCACTTTAATACAACTGTAAATTACCTGACTTAACGGACAGAACGTGCCTTACTAGCACTCTGACACCGCCGAACATGATCTCGCACCAATACAAACAACCATCTTCCTTCTCTATACACTGAGCATTCTTTGTCAACAACAACTCAAGACATCTTATTATTTCCTCACATCTACGAAGCACCATATAACCTTTATCAAAATTTTGCTTCACTCGTGCCATCCTCGGCTTATTTTCTGCAACCAGGACTGATCTGCCAGTATACCTCAAAACGGAACCAACATAGCACACAACCGTGCGATCAGCTAATCAACAACAACCTCCCCAACTTGGCTCGAAGCCATCTTTCAAGACATATTCAATAACCCATAATACTTTTACTCTAATGATGCCACAATATTATAGTGAGTTTAAACTCAAATCATCAACTAGTTTATGAAAACACAGATCATCTGGTACTAAAATCCTCTACAAACCTCACATTCATCCCACATCAGCTGAGTCCACTCTCTTAAGCAACCCAAATTTTCAAATTACACACGTACCTTCCAATTACACATGGGATCTTCTAGCAGACATATAATGATCATACCACTCAAGAACACTCCGCAGGACATAACCCACCTGCTTCACCTCAGTTTAGTATTTCAGCACACCTTCCACCGTCATACACATAACACAATTATTTAGTCTTCCTGAGTCTGAACTCATACCGCCACATGTAATGAACTTTACTTTCCAACTAGGAGACACGAAAAATAATCTTCACGCGCCCATAACTCGGGCTACATATCGAATCACAATAGGAATCGAACACTTAACAGTTCCTCTATTATCCAATAGACCTCTACGTCACTATCAAGTCATATAGATACATCTCGCAGCACTAACATACTCATCACATGGATATCCAACCTCCATTTCGGCTAATAAGGACAATACTAAACATAGAAGTTCAAAACACTTGCTCACACGATCAGCACCTCAGTGCTCAAGCCATAGGCAAGATCCAGCCTCAAGTCCTCCAGACTGGCCTAACATCAAACTCACGGAGATCACATCTCGCCCCTTATCGGGAAATCACGAGCCATCAAGGCACATACAATACTGAGCGCTAATGTGCGCATACAGACGTGTGAAAGGAATTTCAAGAGTTATATCTCACGCTGAATCAAGTACTTACAATAAGAATTCCAAGAACGTGAAGTTTTTCCTAAAGGTTCTGCAGCCTCCCGAGGATAAATACAAATGTTTCCATACCGATCCGCGAGACTCTACTAAACCTTCTCGTGACTCGTGAGACCTAGTAAAGTAGGCTCTGATACCAACTTGTCATGACCCACTTTTCAAACCCGGTCGTGATGGCGCCTCTCATGAAGACAAGGCCAGCCAACTAACCCAATTCGTCTCTTTAACAATTATTAAACATATATGAATAGAAAATACAACTTAATGGAATTAAAAGCGGTTAATATCCACACAACACAACACGATCGGGGCGTCACAAGTCACGAGCATCTAAAGAAGAATGAACACAACTACTGGGTCAATGATAATATACATAATAAAATCTGAAATCAAAAGATAAAGTCTGGTTCCACGAACGCTGACGGTCATATTGCTCACTACAGTAGTAATACCTTCAATCAGCTATTAACCCACTTCCGGGTGAACAATACCTGCAACTGCACGCGAGGTGCGGGGGTAAAGTGAGTACTCCAACTCAGTGAGTAATAAGAGTAAATAATAACTGAGCGGTAAGAAAACACATAAAGAAATCCATCATGCTATATAGGACAGTACAACCCGTTGAGAAAACAGTAAAACCGTGAAAATCCTTTAGAAATATCTGGTTCAGTTAAAGACCTCTTTGAAAATATCCTTTTTCCAACAATTAAGCAAATGAATGCAAAACCGATAGTGCAAGTCAGCACACAAATCAGCCCTTCGGGCACAGCACTCTACCAACAAATAACACCTAGGTATCTGGTCAATAGTGTAAGAAGTAGCATGGATGCCAATGAAATGCGAGTGCTTAATGTGATGACCCATAGTACAAGCAGGAACCAATGCATGAATGCAATGCAACACATATGACCGTTGTGGCATACAGCCCGATCCGTTTGGGTACCCGCGCTCACTGTGGGGGTTCAGACTCCGGAGGGGCTGCTACAACCCTAGCTCAATATAAATATCACACGCTGCGGCGTGCAGCCCGATCCATCCTCAGTCCAGAATATGCATGTGAGCCACTAGGGCGATGTCAAGTAATAGTTCTCAACTCCAAACGTTAGAAATATAGTTTAAGTTTTTAAAATCTTAGAAGTATGACTAGACATTTCAAAACAGTGTTTAACTTAGGACTGAAATCATTTAACATGCTAAGTATCATGGAAACAGTGATAATAAACCCTAAAGGATTCAAATAATTGGCACAAAGCCCAAAATATGCCAATCAGAACAAATCATGATGATAACAAGTAGTTTCAGTCAAATACGTAGTAATTTCATCAATCGGGACGGAACAAGTCACAATTCCCAATGGTGCTCTACCCCACACTCGCTATCCGACGTGCAAGTCACCTTAATACAGCACTATGATGTGCATTTGGGGTTTCAAACCCTCAGGATATCATTTACAAGTATTACTCACCTCGAACTGGTGCATCTCTAGCTCGCGATGCCTTTGCCCCTCAAATCGTCCTCCACGCACGTCGAATCTAACAAAAATCAGAGCAAATCATCACAATATGCTAAGGGAACAATACCCAATCGAAAACAATCGATAAATAGCAAAAATATCGAAACTAGCAAAACCCGATCCCCGGACCCACTTCTCGAAAGTCTGAAATTTTTATACCAAAATGTTCCTCATCTTGCCACGAGTCTATACATATCAAATTCACAAGTATCGGAGTCTATTTGACCTCTCAAATCCCTAGTTTAACTCTCTTAATTTTCAAGCCCTAACCTCCATTTTTAACCTTTAATTCCTTGGGTTTTTAGTGTTAATCCATGATTTTACACCATAATAATGTATTCTAAGTCCAATAATCCATACCTGATGAAAGCCCTCGAAACTCTCTTCAAAATAGCCCAAAACCCTCATAGTCCGAAGTGGAAATGTTGTGTTCTCTCAAAAATTCGCGAATAAGATTAATTTCACTTAACTGCCAGGCATTTTTGCTCCTGCACATAAATCACCGCTTCTGCGACTTCCGCATATGCGGTCCATGCCCGCTTTTGCGGACTTTTCACTTAAGGCACCTACCGCTTCTACGGTCCCCACTTCGCTTCAGCGGGACCACCTATGCGGTCCATTATTCCGTTTCTGCAGAACCTGACTAGGATTCCTATTTCTGCTTCTGCGAGGCCCAACTCGCTTCTGCGGGACCGCTTATGCGGTACTCTTTCCGCTCCTGCGGAATTTGGCAAGGGCCAAGACTTCCGCTTCTGCGCTCCTCAAACCGCTTCAGGGAAACCGTGCCTGCAATCCAATAACCGCAGGTGCCAAACCAACAGATACTAGCAAATTTGAACCTCTAATTAACTCCAAAAACCTTCCGATAGCCACCCGAAATCACCTCGAGGCCCCCGAAACCTCAACCAAAAGCACCAACACCTCCTAAAATATTATTCAAGCTTGTTCCAATCCTCAAAACACATCAAACAACACTAAAATCATCAATTCACATCGGATTCAAGCCTAAGTTTCTTCAAAACTTCCGAAATGCGCATTCGATCAAAAACCTGACCAAACGACGTCCGAATGACCTGAAAATTTGCACAAATATCCAAAATAACCCAACGAAGCTACAGCAACTCTCGGAATTCCATTCCGACCCTCAGATCAAAATCTCACCCATCAACCGGAATTTGCCAAAATACTAACTTCGCCAATTCAAGCCTAATTCTACACAATGCCTACAAAATCAATTCCAATCGCGCTCCTAAGTCACAAATCACCTCCCGAAGCTAACCGAATCGCCGGAAATCACATCCGAGCCCTCTAACTCATAAGTCAATGTTTGGTTGACTTTTCCAACTTAAGCCTTCCTTAAAGAGACTAGGTGCCTCATTTCTTATCAAAACCAATCCAAATCAACTCTCACACACCACATACCGATAATGAAATATTAAGAAGCACTAAACGGGAAAAATGGAGCAGTAACACATGAGACGACGGGTCAGGTCGTCACAACATCTTAGAACCAGAACACACGAATCTAGCCCAAAGGATCACCTCCATATAACTTCGCTGAAATGTGTGACCCTATCAAAACACTGGTCTACATGGAACACCTCAAGTCACTATGCTCAAAATCGACAACCACGTGCAATTTGATGTCTAGAACCAATGAAAATCATCATAATCACCGCGAAGCAATTGACATAACATTGCACAAACCTGAAAGGACACAACTAATACGCCATCCGCCGAGCAATACCCAATACTCTTCCCGAAAAAATTCCACTAAGAGACACCAATAAAATCGCACCACATGTGCCTATAACCAACAAACCCCGACGCTTTGCGACATGGAAAGGTAACTCATAGATCTCCTGAGATCACTAATAAACTCGCTAATAATCGAGTCAACACATCCCTCAACAATACAACTCGGAGTCAACCAAGTCGACTCGAGTTAGAACACATATCTATATTGGTCTACCAATGAACCCCTTATCAAAGTATCCTTGAAGCTGCTTATTCAACTATTTTAACGCCGCCGATGCCATACGATACGGTGCCTGACACCAAATCAATACTGAATCGACAACCCTGTTCGGCGACATGCCCAACAGCAGGAAACACATCCAGAAAATCCCTCACTACCGGAACTGAATCATGGTAGGAGTCTCTGCACTGCCATCCATCATAAAGGAAAAATATGAAAGACATCCCTCCCTAGCCATCCGCTGGGTCTTCAAAAACGAAACCACCTTACTGGGGACATAATCCGTCGAATCTTGCCACTAAATCTGCGGCATCCCCGTCATAGTCAACGTCGCCGTCTTAGCGCAATAGCCCAGAATAACACATCACTGAGACAACACCTCTATACTCAATATCACATCCAAATTCTAACGTACCAAGCAACAAAGGATCCACTCGGGTCTTCAAACCCGTAATAGTTACCATACAAGACCGATATACGCGGTCCACAACCACGCCCTGACCTGTTTATGAGAACTCCCAGTCTCTAAATCCATATAGCACGCCAATCACCATATCCGATCCTAACTCCACCATCTGAATATACCACATACCTCTAATACACAATAATCCCACGAGAGGTTCTCCTATAATTCTTATGTGCCACTAACTCGAATATTTGCAATCGATCCAACAACAGAGTGCCGTAATACTAATGAAGTATTCTCAACTCAAACACATCGCCTTTTCTAAAACGTATACTTTCATCAAGCCATACCAGTTAGTAATATCCTTTCCCTAGTCATCTGAAACAGTCCATGCTGCTTAAGAATTTATGGCCTTCCTTTCAGAACTGAACCGTGACCTTCCACATGAAAGTCTCAACCCTACACAACATACCGCATGTACCTTGCCACCCCATGATAAATATGAGAACTTCATAATCCACTACAAGCCACAACTACTATGTACTCAACCATCCATGAACTTTCCATTGATTCCATCTAGAAGAAAATCACAATACATTCCATGTTCCTCCCGCTCGTAGAAAATATGCATCTCTAACCGTGGTAAAAACCATCAGGAACTCTCCGAATTCCATTTGCACAAAACTAAACCATCAGGACTGAATCCTTCTAACTCAACCAAGCTACGCATCCAAGACACCCGCAGAAACTTATTACCTTGTAAGTATCCCAAGAACTAATCATATCCTTACCATGCCGATCCGGCCTACTACCAACTTATCCCATCTATTCGAGTTTCCTTGTTATTTAAGTTTAACTTGATACTCCTTCCCGCTATAAAACCACAATTCCTCAACACAGACTAACCACACGAGACCCAAGCATAAAACAACATGTCTAAGGCTCATAAGCCGTTGAATACTCTTTTAACAATTCCCAAAAGCACCACGTTCAAAATACCTACTCTGAAGGGACTTCATGCGAATCGAAAGCCATTACCTTTACCTTTCTAATACTGATATATTGAATCCCATAATGACATATAAATACCACGAGTCTTGACACCCTCCAATGCAAACCTCAATTTCTATCCAAATATACAACTTGAAAATCTCCAATTATTACATGTAAAATCTTGAACCCATTAGAATCGTTCTTGAGAGTCATATACTCCACTCAAGCTCAAAATCGAATAAAAATGGTGAAGAAATAGCTCAAAATCGCGGAGGAAATCATTTATACTTTCTGACCCAGGCTTTTAGCACATGCGATCCTTTTCCTACTTCTGCGGCCAAACTCACTACATCTACGATTTTTCCCTCAAATGACCATTTCTGTATCTGCAGTTAAAAACCTTGCATCTGTGCGACGACATGTGCGCCCACTTCACTACTTCTGCGGTTCCTGATCATCTTCATCCTTGCCACATATGCGACTGACTTCCACTTTTGCGAGCATAGCACATACGGGCTCCCAACCGCAGGTGCGGTTATGACAATAAGAATATGTTTCAGCTGTCCCAACTCAACTTCAAACCTTTCGCCAACCATCTAAAATCACCACGAGGGCCCCGGGACCTCAACCAACAACACAAACCAGTCATATACTACTACCCAAACTCATACCAATCTTCAAAACACCTCAAACGGTGTCAAATTCATCAAACGACATCGAATTCAAGCCTAAGGTTCCAAAAATCTTCCTAATTCCGCTTTTGATCAAAAAGTCCACCAAATTACGTCTGAATGACATCAAATTTTGCACACACATCTCAAATGACACAATGGTCCTACTGCAACTCCCGGAATTCCATTCCGACCCCTATTTTAAAATCTCACCTACCAACCGGAAATCGCCAAAATTCTAGTTTTGCCAATTCAAGCCTGAATCTACTACGGACCTCTAAAAATATTCTGATCATGCTCCTAAGTCCCAAATCACCTGATGGAGCTAACCAAATCATAAAAATCCAAATCCGAGATCAAATAATAAAAGTCAATACTTAGTCAAATCTTTCAAATTTAAAGCTTCAAACTGAGAATCATCCTTCCATATCTATTCAAAGCTTCAATTGATGATTTACATAAGTCACAATGCATGATACAGGGCTAGTCATGCATGAGAACTGGTGAGCAAAGTACAAAATCTCAAAATGACCGGTGGGGTCGTTACGTATACTTACATTGACTTTCCTACTTGGTGCTAGCACATTTTATTAACTAGGCCATGGTACATTGCTCCCGCATTTTTTTGCCCGAAGAGCATTACGTTGTAGCAGTAGGTACCATACTTTGGGATGAACGAGGTTTTCTCCCTGTCCTCGGGGTTCTTCTAGATTTGATTATACCCTAAGTAGGCATCGAGAAAGGTGAGGCTCTCGTGGCCGGCCGTAGCATTGATCAGTTGATCAATGTTTGGCAACGGGAAGGAATATTTGGGACACGCCTTATTCAAGTCTTTATAATCTACGCACATTCTTAGGGTTTTTCCCTTTTTAGGTACCACTACTACGTTGGCAAGCCACTCGAGGTATTTTACCTCTCTAACGGATCCTATTTTAAGAAGTTCCATTACCTTTTCTTTGATGAAAGCATGTTTTACCTCAGACTATAGACTTCTCTTCTCCTTTACGTGTTTAAATTTGGGATCAACGCTTAGTCTGTGGGAGGTTATCTCTGGCTGAATTCCTGTCATATCTAAGTAGGACCAAGCGAAATAGTGGATACTCTTTTTTAAGTTCCGGGGTTAGCCCCATACACATATATACCTTACGATCTGCTAGGTGTTCGATCCAAATGTTCTGCTCCAGTTCTTCCACTGTTGACTTAGTTGCATCCAATTTTTCATGGGCGACGAAGGTTCGAGGGGTAGAGTAGTCTTCTTCGTCGTCCTCGGGGACCTACGTTTTCTTGGGCTAATCCGAAATTGGGTTCGTGGTGGTCGGCATCTTGTGGAAAACCGTGAACATTTCCTTCGCCACTTGCTGTTCTCCATATATGGTCGTTACTCCATCCTTTGTAGGAAATTCTATCATCTGGTGATGGGTTGATGGTACTGCCCTCAAGTTGTATATCCAAGGCCTGCCGAGCAATGCATTGTACCTCATGTCGCAATCGATGACTTGGAATTTGGTGTTTTGAACTGCACCTGACATTTTGATTGAGAGTGTGATCTCTCCTTTTGTTACCTCTCCGATCATGTTAAAGCTGCGGAGGACTCGAGAGATGGGAATGACTCGATCGAGCAGGCCCAGTCGTCCTACTACCTCCGATCTGATTATGTTGGCTGAACTTCCTGGGTCCACGAGCACTCGTTTTACGTTATTGTTGTTTGAAATAAATGAGATTACCAATGCATCATTGTGGGGTTCTGTCATGGCCTCGAGATCCTTCTCGTTGAACGCGAGGGTGTCTTTGGATATACTATTTCGTGTTGACCCTTCTTCTGTAGTGGATGTTCTTGTCCACTTGAACATGGGCTCTTGGGGGATGTCGGTCCCTCCAATAATAATACAGACGTCATGCTGAGGAGTCTCTCCTTCCGCCCAGGTTTAGTTTTACGGTGGCGTACCGATATCCGGAACAACAATTTCCCTCGCTTTATGGTTTTCGAGGTTGTCATTCTTTACTCTTCTTACCGGGCCAGGCATTTCGACCTGAGATCGAAGAACTTTGGGCAAGAAAATGTGTGAAAGATAACTTGCGTTTATACAGCGAAACTAGAAAGAAAATAATCACTATTATTTTTAGCCCCACGATGGGCGCCAAACTGTTTACCGTGAAAATGGTAATAATAAGTAAATTTGTTGATGGGACTCCAAAAATATGTAATCTATTTTTATGCTAGTTGTGTCGCAGTTGATGCTATGTGTGTGAAGTTTAAGGATGAAATGCAAGCTAAAATGGAATCGTAATTGAACCGAAAGATGGTCGTGCGGGGCCCCGAGCTTGTCAATTTAGGGCCTCGAGGTCGGTTCCCGAGCTCGAGCTAAAGCTATTGGGGTAAGTTAGGGAAGGGCTAACAGATACGATAATATTAAAGGAGGCTCTTTATAGCCAATGATAAAGAATAAATGAAGAACAAGTGTGAATATAACAAAATAAAGCAACAATATCGAGAGAGTATGTTAGAGAGAGAAGAGGGAGAGATAGAGAGAGTTATTATTTATCTTGTGTAGAATAGTTTGACCAACATCGGTCCCCTATGAAATAGTAAAGATCCCCCTTTTGTAGAAGAGGAAACCTGACATAGCACAAAAGTATTAATTATGAAGATAAGGGGGATGGGACAAGTAGGTGGCACCAGGCTCTGCCAGTGCTAGTAGCATGCCTTGGGAACTCCATATTTTCACTCTAGCTTCGACCGCTATTCCTTTCAAGCCGGGTATCGATGATCTCTGAGGAAGGAGGCTCGAGCGCAACTCGATGGCCTCGAGGCTTTGGGGTAGTCCTACAAAACGAGAAATTGGACCCGTTGTTTGGGGCAACCCAATTACGGGGAAATCCCCCCCCCCCCACCGGGTTTTACAATACAATAGCTCCATATCATAATACGGACCTATTGAGGCCTCAAAACATACATAACAATATCGAAACGACGAAACGCACCTCAAATCAAACTTAATAAACTTTCGACTTCCAAAAACTCACTCCGAAACATATCAAATCAACTCGGAATGAACTCAAATTCTTCACACAAATCCTAATACATCACACTGAGCTACTCGTGCCTCCAAACTACCGAGCGAAGTGCAAATGCTCAAAACGACCGGTAAGGCCGTTACACCTAGTAACGACGACCTGTTTGTGTGTCATAAATTAATTACAATATCATTTAAAGCGTAATGTTTGGTTGCACAAGTGTAATTACACAATTAGATTAAATTTTAAATAAGTATTTATTAAAACTTATTAGTTAATATAATAACTATATGCCTATAAATAATTATTTATAAGTATAAATGATATTAGATCTTGTATTTAAGATGCATGTCGTTTCTTGAATGTACATTAACTATTAACTATATTTTTATAACTAATATCTTCAAAATAATTAATATTTAATTTAATTAATTATAAAAAACTAAAACCATGCGTTTTATAAGAACACCATGAAATCGTGTCTAATAAAATAAATTAATATTTATAAATATAATACCATAATATTATTCAAATATTTGATAGGACTAATATGTATGTATATCAATTCTAACTAAAATTGAACAACATGCAATGTGAAATAAAATTATATAACACAATTCGACAAACAAATTAAAAAAATTTAACCTATGCCAAATTCCAACATAATAAAAATAAGTCTCAATACAACATAAAATTAGAAAATATAGTAAGTTTATAACCACAATTAACAACTAAATTCTACTTTAAAGAGTTCACTCATTATAGGTCAAGTTTGTTAATAACTTATTTTTTCTAATATTAAGATGTGTAGTTTCAAAAGCTAGAATAGTAACACAGTTACGCAAAATGAAGCAAATAAAACAAACAAAAAATAAAATATACGAGCAATCCCATGGAATCACAAGAAATAAAGATAGAAAAATAAAAGATAAATAATGTAAAATGAAAACATAATTTAAATTAAAAAGAAATTAGAAATAAAAAAAATTAAAAAAAATAAAGAAATTAGAATAAAGAAAAAAGTTATAAAGAAATCAATAAAGAAAAATAAAAAGAAAAGAAATTAGAATGTAACCTTGTGATTGCACAGTGTAATACAATCAATTCTCACTCTCTCTTGAGAATTGGAGAGTGTAATTATACCTCTCCAATTACACCCAGTTCCGTGACGATCAAGTAATCACATGGCCAAACAAACATGTCAAACTAAATAATTGCACCTAATTCTTAAGTAGCTTTCCAAACAGACTCTTAATCAATATAGTTTCAAATTGTCAATAAGATTACAAGGAATGTGGTGGATTACTGGAACTCCTGGACCCTTAGCGAAAGATCTCAGGTTTGAGTTCTAGGAACAAAGAAACTATTGGTTAGGAGCTAGAGCTTTCCTCTTTAATAGGATCTATGATGGCCAGGTCTTAATTAGCCCATCGAAATTTAGGAATTTTTTCTGATTTTCTTACCTTATTTAAATTTATTCTTCGAATTGAAGGAATGATAGAATATTATCCATAATTGTTTTACTTTTTCTTAAACAAAAATATAGATCACTCCCATATATTTGATAGATTCCTTTCTTAAAGGTGAACATTTTTTTTTGAACATAAAAGCACGATACTTATATTACATAAAATATATTACAAAATGTGGGATATAGTCTTTAGGGTATTACTATTGCCCATACTTGCTAAATAAGTACATACACCGGTAGAGATATTCTTAACACTATTACATATTTCAAGAATGTTCCTCATCTCTTCAGGTTCGCCAAAATAAGGTAGACAAGCATTGTAAAAAAAGTTGGTAGAGGAGGGGAGCTTGATTTCTTCATCTGCCATCAAGCGTGCCACTTCATTACTTTCCTTAAAGTTATGCTTCAAGGTTGGGAGCTTCAGTAGGTGCATTAACCATATGCATTCAAAGACAATGTTATAGAAATTATTACAATCATCATGCATAAGCTTAACGATATCTATGCTATCAGTTCCGATTTCTATATTTATGAAGTTACATTCTCTTGCATTCTTGAGTCCCTCTACTAGAGCCATCAATTCATTAATCACTTATTTACTGCTAGGGGTGGTAATTTGAGCCTAAACCCATCCAGATATTAATGGGTTTGACTACAAATATTTTAGCTAATGGATCTATTTGGGCTAAGCCCTAGTTAACCCATTATTTTTATAGTCCATTCCGACCCATGAAGTAGCCCAAATACAACCCATGAAGCTCAGCCAAAACAAGGGAATCTCAACCCAATTTATCTAGAAATTTACTTATGTATCCCAATTTTACTTCTTCTTTTTTTTTTATATTTTTTATTTTGTATTTTCTGTTTTTCTGCACCACCCCCTCCCTGCAAATCCCCATAAAAAAATTTACTTTTTTTTTGCATTTTTTATTTTTTATTTTTCGAGTTTTTGCACCACCCACCTGGTGGTAGGCGCTTTTTTCATGACGTAGTACGAGATGTTCCTAGCTTCGATTTCGATTTGTTGTGGTTATGTCTGCTTCATTTGCCCCACCTGAAAATCGCGATGCCTATTATCTCCGGCTTTAGCTATATACAAAATATTTTACGTTCAATTCCTAAAGATCAACTTCGTAAGAGGAGATTATTGAACCCTTTATATACTCATTTTAAAAATGTACAATAATCATTCTTTTCTATTTTCAAAACATAAGTAAAAATAAAATAAGACATACTGTTCGGAATTAAAATTTTGATGATTATAAAGCTATAAATGTATAAAGTGGTTATTGCATGTTAAAGACACTGCGCCTGTTGGTAGTTCTTGTATAGTGCTAGTGCAATAGAGAAAGTTGTTGATCTTTATTTATTAAGCATCGACCAAGTTTTTAAGGAAGTTGACAATGTTTTAGAGACAAAAAACAGAAAAAAAATTTCCTTTATTCTCTAGTATCAAGATATCCTTATTAATTATTCCTATCACGAATCTTATGTTACAACCCATATCCACATGCGCTAGTTCAATCCATGTATTAGTTAACATAAATCCAAGAAGGAATTATCTTTGAGATGATAAGAAATTAATCCTATTGGTCTTAAGTGATACAAGGGTGTATAAGGGTGATTAACAAGTAGTAGAAGTTAAACGAATCAAGGAAGTTGTAACTTGTATTTTCAGGTAAACCTAGAAGTGATAAATACACTCAAGATACCATTTGTTAAGGTATTTGAATAATATAATATCCGTATCATAAGTCTTGAAGTCAAATGAGTTATGAAACAAAAGTCGACAAAAGTTATCGCAACTTAGGTTCATAATTTTACTTAAACATTAGGTCAAATGTTTCTAATCTGTTCTCCCAATTTGCAATAAATTAAGGGGTGATCTACCCACTAATTTAAAGATCTATGATTCTAGTTTCCAACTCATTAAACCGTTTGTCAATACGATCTCAGAGTATAGAGATATTCGTATTTTTGCAAACCTGCGCAGATTGGTAAGTGACAAGTAGGTGCATCACCTACCTGCCTAAATGAGAGGATAAAAGTAAAAGTCCCAAAGTCAGCCAAGAGAGGAGTTTTAAGGGATTATAAACTCAGTTGTTTCACCCTTATTTCAGACCTTCAAAACTAAATTGAACCCCTGCCACTCCTCCCAAAAATCCCACATAAACCCTAATCGATTTTTCATCTCTTTTAAGTTCTAAAATGAAGGTAAAGCCTAGAGTTTGAAGAACCAAGAGAAGGGCTAGGTTATCCAACAAGTAAGGTAAGTTAATTCCCTATTTCATAGATTTTTTTTCTGCTGTAAATTCAAGGTAATTCGTTCTATACATGTAAGAACTCACGGGACGGTGATCGAAAGCCGTGAATTTGAGTTATTCACTCGTAGAGGACTGTTTTGTGTTTCTTTTGGGCTGCGTGTTTTACTACTATTTTTTGGAGTTTTAGAGGTGTAAGGGTGTGGAGAAACACCATATAGATGTAGGGTTGTGGTCTGATATTCCTTCGTAACATATCCGGGTCGTTTGATATGACTATGGCGGTCGTCGTATGTATGAAGTGATTAGGTTATGCGTGGACTATTTTGGGAGGCTCAATATGATTATTATGGATTTTGTTTGGGCTGTTTGGTGATTGTTTTGAATTGTGTAAATTCATATATAGAGGGGAGGTGTTGTCCGTTTTATCGTAAAATAGGTTGTGGTCGATACATAATAGTTACGATGCTTAAATGATAACGATAGTATCGTTTCTCTTATTAGAGACTAAGGAGTTGTGACAATTGCATAGCATGAGATTGGGGCAGTATATACAAGGTAAGTGATGCTATCCCTTTCCTTCTTTTGCATGAATCCGATTGTACATAATGTAATGGACGAGCTTCCAAAGATACCCTACTCTTAGAAGCTAGCAGTACTTACATTGTTTCCCCTCTCATGGAATGATTGATGTTAATGTTGCTTCTCTTATGCTTATGTTACCAATGTTATTAATACTTACTGATTCTTATAAGGATCATAGTGAAGAGTTAGTCATAATAACGTGTACAGAGGATACTGACCTAACGCCACTCCAAAAGGTTTAGAACGTGATTACATGAGTCGAGCATGCATTATATATATGTATCTATTTTACTCTACCGAGCCACGCTATAGTCGGCCGGGAACGACACCTATTTTGCAACCAATAATCAGTTGTGTTTTACCGAGCTCCACGTGACCGGGTATGATTCTACCGAGCCTTATGATGGTCGGATAAATTTTTTACCGAGCCTATTATGGCCGGGTATGATATGATGATGATGATGCACGCAGAGGCATATGTTTTAAAAGTTTATGTATTTATACATATGTATCATGCATTTCATATCAGTAGCCCTCAAAGGTACTCAGATGTTACAAGTTGTATATTCTCTATCCCTGCATACATTAATGTTCGTATTTATGGTTCCATGCCTTACATACTCAATACTTTATTCGTATTGACGTCTTTTTGTTTGTGGGCGCTGCATGTCGTGCTACAGGTCCTGATAGACAGGCAGGTGCAGCTCCCCCACCATAGTAGGCTATCCAGTTCAATAGTGATTGGCGAGATCCCTTCTCCGGACTTGCCTGGTCTTGGTATGCATTTTTGTTATAGATATTATGGGTATGTCGGGGCCCTATTCCGTCTATATTGCAGCACTTATGTTCCTTTAGAGGCTCATGGACAGGTGTCGACTTATGTATAATTTGGTATGCCTTGTCGGCTGGTTTTTGTTGTCTAGTCTTTCATGGTAGCGTGGTAGCTCGTACCTTATATATAGTTTTTTGATTGTCTGTTCATCCCATGTTATATATGTTCATGCCATCATATTTTATTTTTGGTTGTCCATGATCCATATCTAGCATTTATATTAATCTCGTCGGCCCTAAAAGATAATAAATAAGGTTAGATAAAATGTACGTTGGTGCTCGACAAGTATGGTCGGGTGCTAGTCATGGCCCTCCAGTTTGGGTTGTGACAAAGTTTGTATCAGAGCAGGTCTATCCTAGGGATTGTCTATGAGCCGTGTCTAGTAGAGTCTTCATTATGGATGTGTAGCGCATCACATTTATAATCAGGAGGATACATGACATCTAGGACTATTACCTTTTTCCTGAATCTAGATCGTGCGTAGAGTTGAGTCGTAAGTGTTCATCTATAATATTCACCTTGTTTTCTTTCAGCGATGCCGTCGACTAGGTAGAAAACAACTAGTAGATGGCTTGATGCAGCTACGGGAGAGGGTACCAGTCAGGTGCCGTGAGCTAGAGCAGGCCAAAGTGAGGCTCAGAGTGACATGTCGTCTCATACCTCATCTACTCCGTCTCTTCCAGAGGATATTATGAGGAACCCAGCACTTCCAGTTCCTCCGTCTTGCACTAAAGACCAGGATACGTGGAGTGCTTTGTAGTTATTAACTAGCTTGGTAGCTGCTCAGGCTCAGAGGCACAATACAGGTGCTACTGATAAACCAGTTAGTACCAGAGTTCGTGATTTTATTAATGTAGACCCTCCAACGTTTATTGGATGAGATCCCAAGGAGGACCCCCAGACTTTTATTGACCAGGTTCATCGTACACTGCGTGATATGCATGTTAGTGATACAGAGGCAGAAAAGTTGCCTTTTTATCGGCTACGAGATTTAGCAGTACTCTGGTATGATAGTTGGGAGAGATCCAGGGTTCTGAACGCTCCTCCAGCTGTGTGGAAAGAATTTTCTAAGGCCTTTCTTTGTCACTACTTGCCAGTTGAGATACGACGAGCTAGAGCTGATAAGTTCTTGAACCATACAAGGTCATATCAGTGTGCGAGAGTATAGTATGCAGTTTGATTCTTTGGAAAGGTATGCTCCCCATATGGTGGTCGAGATGAGTGATAGGGTGCATCTGTTCGTGAACGGGTTGGGACCACATTTGATAAATGAGTCCACGATAGTGTCCTTGGTGGAGGGCATGGATATTTCCCGTATTCAGGATTATGCCCAGACCCTAGAGGATCGTAAGCGCCAACAGAAGACAGATAGGGAGCATGATATGGACCAGCATAAGAGGGCGAGATTTGCAGGGTATTCTGATGACTTCAGAGGCAGCATCACGCCACAGTCTTCGAGGGGTTCATCACCACCGGTAGCTAGTGCTCCTCCACAGTTTCAGAGGCCTCGATATGATCGATCCTATTCTGGTCCAGGTTAGGGTTCGCGGGCATCTGGCTCGCAACATCATAGGGATACTAGTCAGATGAGACCCCCAACACCATGTTGTGATCAGTGCAGCAAGGCCCACATTGGACTGTGCCGTCGATGTTCAGATGCATGATATTCTTGCGGACAGCCTGGCCATATCATGCGGGATTGTCCAAATAGAGGAGGTGATGGTATGGCTCAGCCGATTGGATCTGTGTCTTGTTCTTCCTCATCAGTTCGACCTCCAGCACGGGGATTTCAGTAGTCGACAGGTCGTGGTAGAAGTGAAGTTCTAAGTTCGAGTGGTGCTCAAAATCGAACCTATGCTCTAGTAGGTCGACAGGATCTCGAGTCATCTCTATATGTTGTTACAGGTATATTGTCTGTGTTTTCTTATGATGTATATGTGCTGATTGATCCGGGATCTACATCATCATATGTTACACCCTTTGTGTCTACTAAGTTTGGCATTTAACCTGAATTAATAAGTAAACCCCTTGCGGTATCTACTCTGATAGGAGATTTTATGATTGCTAGAAGGGTATATAGAGGTTGCACAGTGATGATTTGCAGTCGTCAGACCTCGGCAAATTTATTTGAGTTAGAAATGGTTGATTTGGATGTGATAATGGGAATTGACTGGTTGTCCTCGTGCTATGAAAATGTTGACTGTCGTACAAAGATGGTTAGGTTTCAATTTCTTGGTAAACCCGTCATTAAATGGAAGGGGAACATTGCTACACCAAAAGGTAGGTTTATTTCCTATCTTATGGTAAGGAAAATGATCTCAAAAGGTTACATTTATCATCTCGTTCGCGTTGGGGAAGCGGAGGAGAAGCCGCCTACTCTACAATTAATCCCCGTGGTCAATGAATTTCTAGATGTTTTACTAGATGAACTCCCAGGCCTTCCTCCTAAAAGGGAGATTGATTTTAGCATTGATGTGTTGCCTGACACTCAACCAATCTCAATCCATCCATACAGAATGGCCCTGGCAGAGTTGCGAGAGTTGAAGGCGCAGTTGAAGGACTTGCTGGATAAGGGCTTCATTAGGCTTAGCACTTCACCTTGGGATGCACCAGTCCTATTCCTGCGGAAGAAAGACAGGTCGTTGCGGATGTGTATCGACTATCGACAGTTGAATAAGTTTACTATAAAGAACAAGTATCCATTTTCAAGAATTGACGACCTGTTTGACCAACTCTAGGGTGCCAAGTATTTCTCCAAGATTGACTTATGTTCAGGGTATCATCAGGTGAGGGTTAAGGAGAAGGATATTTCAAAGACGACCTTCCAGACAAGATATGGGCACTTTGAGTTCTTGGCGATGTCGTTCGGGCTAATAAATGCCCTTGCTGCTTTAATGGATCTCATGAATACTGTATTCAGGCCCTATCTTGATGTGTTCGTGATTGTATTCATTGATGACATTCTAGTGTATTCTCATTCGGAGGCAGAACATACGGGCCACTTGTGCATAGTATTACAGACGTTTCAGGATCGTAAGTTATATGCTAAGCTCTCCAAACGTGAATTCTGGTTGAACTCAGTAGCATTCCTTGGCCATGTGATATCTGACGAGGGTATTAGTGTCGACACTCAGAAGATCGATGCAGTAAAGAATTGGCCGAGACATATAAAACCATCAGAAGTCCGCAGCTTCCTGGGCTAGGAGGATATTATAGGCGGTTTGTATAAGGGTTTTCCTCTATATCAGAACCATTGACTACGTTAACACCGAAAGATACCAAGTTCCAGTGGTCTGACACTTGTGATCGCAGTTTTTACGAGCTGAAGAATCGATTGATATCTGCACCAGTGCTCACTCTCCCTGAAGGAACAGAATGTTATATGGTATATTGTGATGCCTCAGGTATATGTTTGGGGTGCGTATTGAGGCATTGTGGGAAGGTGATTGCATATGCATCAAGACAATTGAAGAAGCATGAAAAGAATTATCCAACCCATGATTCGGAATTGGCTGCAGTAATATATACTTTGAAGATATAGTGGCACTACTTATACGGCGTCCATATTGACATATACATAGGTTACAAGAGTTTACAATACATCTTCAAGTAGAAAGATTTGAATTCGAGGCAGCGTAGGTGGCTTCAATTACTGAAAGACTATGACGTCGAGATATTGTATCATCCCGGTAAAGCCAATGTTGTGGCAGATTCTCTCAGTCGTAAATCAATGAGAAGCTTAGTACACATTGAAGCAGGTAGATGGGGGTTGACTAAAGAGCTTCATCAGCTAGCCAATATAAGAATCTGATTATTAGACTCTGATGACGTAGGTGTTACTGTATATAATACATCAGAATCATCTTTGTTAGCCGAGGTAAAAGCACGACAATAAGAACATCCTATCTTAGTGCGATTAAGAGAGAGCATTCAGCAGTGTAAAATTACGGCTTTTGAGATCTGAGGAGATAGGGCACTGAGATACCAGGGCCGATTATGTGTTCCTAATGTGGCAGGGTTGCGAGAGAAGATTATGAATGAGATTCATCAATCCCGATATTCCATCCATCCCGGCTGGACAACGATGTATCATGATGTCAAGGAGCAGTATTTGTGGGATAACATGAAGAAGTCTATTGCAGAAGTTGTAGCCCAGTGTCCCAATTGTCAACAAGTAAAGATAGAACATCAGAAACTCGGTGGATTGCTTCAGAATATAGAGATTCTAACCTTGAAATGAGAGGTGATTAATACGGACTTAATTATTGGATTACCTTTCTCTTATCATAAGTTTGACTATATCTGGGTGATAATTGATCGGCCTACAGAATGTGCCCATTTTAACAAAGGATCGGGTCGTCACATCCTCCTAGACTTAATCAAATGCTCGTCCTCGAGCATACCAGATCTATTCTAGAAGCCAGCCAATAGTTGAATAACTTTACCATGCATATACTCGGGGGTGATTCCACATCACCCTATCTCATAAAGGTCCGATAACACCTTTTAACAAAAATTACACAATCCAATATAGCCCATAAATCATAGAATCACATTTTCACTTCTGAAACCATCAATACGATCAAAACCACACCTATACTTCGAATAGACCTGAACTAGCTGTAGTAACCCATGCCTACAACCTCAACTACAATTATCCGACATACCACATAACTCAAACACATGTAGGCATAACTTCCATTCATAGTTACTGCACACAACACCCGAATACCGGTAGAAACCTTTTATCAACTAAAGTCTCATCCCAACACTTCCATATATTTCCAATGAAATATGAATCACGCAATAAATCATAACCATATCTCAAATTAGTTATCCATAACGTTACTTCTCCTTTTGCAAAGACCATAGAAAATTTCTGAACCGAACATCGATATTTACCCATCAAACATGCTGAAATCGAATCCGTTTGTATTCATTACAGGCCCCTAACGATCTCATCTACTCCAACATAATTACTCTAGTGACATAACACACCAAGACAGGCTAAGGCCACAACTTGCGCAGTCCGTGCACCAATAAGCAACAATCCGAACATACTCACATTATGAAACTGACTCAAACGAAAGAACCGTACCGCAAGCTCACCAATATCATCACATCTCACGGTTGAGAACCCGTCTCACATCATAGAAATAGAACACACAAATTTGACCAGAAAGGTCGTATTTGCACACAGCTTTGCTGCAACGCGCGATCCTATCCAAATACTGCTCCACATGAAACACCTCAAGTCACTACGCTCGAAATCCACAACCATATTCAATTAATATCTGGAACCAAAGCAAATCATTACTCCCACGGTGAAACAAATAACATACATCATGCAAACCCGATAGAACATAACTGATATGTCATTCACCGAGCAACTCCCAATTAATCTTCTGGCTCGACTTCCACTATGAAACCCCAATGGAACGGCACCATATGTGCCCGTAACCCAAAAATCATAACGTCTCACAACACAGAAAAGCAACTCATAGATCTCCCCATATCACTAACAAGCTCAATAACGATCGAATCAACCTATACCTCAACGATACAATTCGGGGCCAACCAAGCTGACTCAAGCTATAACACACATCCACATTGGCCTGCCAATGAACTAATCATCAAGGAAGTGTGAAGCTACTTCTTCCACTACTACAACTCCTACCGGAGCTATTCGATACGGTACCAGGCACCAAATCAATATCGAAATCCACAACCTCGCCTGACGACATGCTCGGCCATAAGAAATGCATCCAAAAATTCCCTCAACACTGGAACTGAATAAATGGTAGAAACCTTTGCACTGACATCCATCACGAAGGCCCAATTAAGAAAAGCAATCCTTCCCAGTCGTCTGATAGGTCTTTGGAATATAAACCACTATGGTAGAACATAAGTCACCGCACCTCGGCACTCAATCCGTGGCATTTTCGGCATAGCCCATAGCGCAATAGTCCAGAATAACCCAACACTGAGACAATCAGTCTACACCCCAATATCATATCCAAAATCTAACATACCAAGTAAAGAAAGATCCACTCGGGCCTCCATATCTCGGTAGTTGCTAAACAATGTCGATACACATGATCTACAACCACATCATAGCCTGAATGTAAGAACTTCCGTCTCTAAATCCACACGGCACATGAATCGCCATATCTAATCCCAATTTCATCATCCAAATGCATGCCACACCTCTAATACCCAGCCATTTCACTAGAGATACAAAAAAATTATGTGCCACCTAGCAAAGTCGAATATCCGCGGTCGATCTAGCCAAAAGTGCCGCAATACTACCAAAGTGCCATCAACTTAATCATGTTACCCTTTTTCTGAACATATACTATCGTCAAATCACTTCTAATTAGAAATATCATTCCCTTAACCATCTGAGGCTACCCGCTGCCTAAGAGTTTTATGAACTTTCTTTCAGAATTGAACTGTAACTCTACACATGCAAATCTCGATCCTCCACTGCATACCGCATATACCATACCATCATAGTATAACATGAGAACTTCATCTCCCTTCCGAGCCACAGATATCTACATACTCAAGTATTCAAGAACTTTCCGTTGGTCCCTTCTAGAAGAAAAGTCACTACACATCCAATGCTCCGCATGCCCATAGAAAATATACATCTCCAAACCGTGGTAAAACCATCAAGAACTCTCTGAATTCCCTTTGCACAAATCAGACCTGCCAAGACTGAATCCTTCTCACTGGACCAAGCTTAGCAAGCCATCAAAACCCAAGAGCATTGCAGCAAAATACTTGTAAGAGCTCAATATCTTGAACATGCACAAGGAGTTAATCCTATCTTTACCATACTGATTCGGTCTACTATTAAGCTATTTCGACTATCTAATTTCCCTTATGATTCATTTTCAACTTGATATTACCTATTGCTGTAGCACTACAATTTCTCAACCCAGGCTCATTACACGAGACCCAAGCACAAGACCACACTGTCTAAGACCCATAAGCCGCTGAATACCCTCTAAAATATTGCCAGAAACATCACATTCCAGAATACTTTACTCTGAAGAACTTCCTGCGAAACTAAATCCGTTGCCTTTACTTTCTAGATACTGATACATAAAATCCCATAATTAACATAAAATTACCACAAGTCTTGACCTCTTCCAACGAAAACACAATCTCTAACCACATATATAACCTTAAGATACCCGATTGTTCTCTATAGAATCTTGAACACATTAGAACAATTCTCAAAAGTCATTTACTCTTATTCAAACTGCAAAATGCCTGACCTAACGAATAGAACCACCCGTGCCTCGTTGGCACTACGATACCGCAAAATGAGATCCTCATCCCAATACAACCAACAACTTCCTGCTCTATGCACCGAGCATTCTTTACCAACAACAACTCTAAACATTCCAAGATTCTCATACCCTATGAAGCATAATATAACCTTTTCCAATTTTTTCCTTTTCTCGAGCCGTAGCTATTCACATGCATGCCTCAAACTGGAACCAACATAGCACCTAACCGTGCAATCGACTGCTCACAGTAGACTCCCCCACTTGGCTCGAAGCCATAGCTCAAGATACACTCAATAATGCATCACACTTTTACTCTATTGATTCCATAATACCATAGTGATATTAAACTGAAATCATTTGTATTCTTGTGAAAACATAATTCATCTAGTACCGTAAATCTTCTGCGAATCTCGCATTCATCCTCGCAATAGTTAAACCCACTTTATTAAGGGACCTAAAATTTCAAATTTCAACACGTACTTTTCACTTACACATGAGATCTTCAAACATACACATAAGGGTCACACCACCTGCTTCGCCTCAAATCTAACATTTCTGCATACCTTCCACCGTCACACACACTACACAGTCATTTAGTATTCCTAGGTCTGAACTCATACCGTAACATGAAATGCACTTCACTCCCCAATTAGGAAACACGAAAAGATTCTTCACGCACCCATAACTCGGGCTACACATCAAATCACAATAGAAATCAAACACTTAATAGTTCATCTATAATCCAGCAGACTTCCTCGTCACTACCAAGTCATATAGATGCATATCGCAGTACTAACATAATCATCACATAGCTATCCAACCGGCATTCCCACTAATAGGGACAATACCAAACGTATAAGTTCAAAGCGCTTGCTCACACAATCAGCACCTCGGTGCTCAAGCCATAGGCAAAGATCCGGCCTCAAGTCTTTCAGACTGGACTAACATCAGCTCACAAAGATCACATCTCTCCCCTCGATCGAGGAATCACAAGCCATCAAGGCACATCTGATACTAAGCGCTCATGCGCACATACAAATGCGTGGAAAAAATTTCAAATGTTTCTTTTCAAGCTGAATCAAGGACGCACGATAAGTATTCAAGAATGTGAAGTTTTCCTAAAGGTTCTGCAGCGTCTCGAGGATAAATACAGATGTCTCCATACCAATCTGCGAGACCTTACTAAACCTGCTCATGACTCGTGAGACCTAGTAACCTAGGCTCTGATACCAACTTGTCACGACCCAAACCCAGACCCGGTCATCATGGCGCCCCTCGTGAAGACGAGGCCATCCAACTAACCCAACTCGTCTTTTCAAAAACAGTTAAACATGAATAAACAACTTAAATATGACTTAATAATATTAATTAGCGGAAATAAAGCCCAACACAGCACTAATCGGTGTGTCACAAGTCACGAGCATCTATTAGAGTGTAAGTACAACCACAAGGTCTAAAAGTACACGAATCAAGAATAAAGAACAAAGGGAGAAAAATGATGCTGCGAACGCTGGCAGTGACCTTGTTGAACTCCTATATCTTGACTCTGATCAGCCAAACCCGCTACCGGGTGAATAAATACATATATCTGCACACAGGGTGCAGGGAGTAAACTGAGTACTCCAAGTCATTGAGTAATAAAGGTAAATAATAACTGAGCGGTAAGAAATTATGTATGACAAATCATCATGTTGTATAGAAGCGGTGTGAACCCTTTTTATTAAATAGTGAAGCTGTGAAATCTTTAGAGAAACATCCTAACTCAGTTTAAACCTCTTTTGAAAATTACTTTTTAAGAAGTTAAGTAAATGAATGCAAAACAAATAGTGCAGATAAGCATATAATTCCGTCCCTCGGGCACAACACTTAGTTATTAGATAATACCAGAATAACAGGTAAATATTGCAAGAAGAAGCACAACAACATATAATGGCAGACAAATAAAATAAGGTAAACACATCAAACAGTACCGGTATCGCTGCGGCGTACATCCCGATCCACATATCGTTGCGACGTGCAGCCCGATCCATTTATCATTGACGGCTCTCACTGCGAGTGTGCAGACTCCGGGAGGGGCCCCTTACGGCCCAAGCGCAATATCAAGCCATCTGGTGGCATCAAGTCTAGGCCCTCGGCCTCATATAAGTATCAGTATAACATTGTTGCGGTGTGCAGCCCGATCCAAAAGTAACCTCACAATACATGCCCTCGGCCTTACTCATTCAAAATCACACAAGCCACTAGGGCAACAGTAAAACATGATGCTCAGCCCAATTATTATTTGAAATATCATTTCAAGTGTTAAAGCAAAATAATTTTGGTTGAGTCTTAAAAGCACTGGAAAATACATGACTGAGTTCAAGTATAAAATCAAAACAGCAAAGAAATCTCAACAACAATCCCCGAAGGGTTCAAATAGTTGGCACGAAGCCCAGATATGGCAATCATCCAAAATTATGATGATTATAACAAGTTAATTTCAGTCAAATACATAGTAAATTCATCAATCTTGATGGACCAAGTAAAAATCCCCAACGGTTCTCTACCTCAAGCTCGCTATCTGACGTGCAAGTCACCTCGATATAGCACTACGATATGCAAATACGGGGTTTCAAACCCTCAGAATATAATTTACAATCATTACTCACCTCAAGCCAGCCAAAACTCAAGCTCTCTATCCCCTTGCCTCTAAAATCGGCCTCCTCGCACATTTAATCTTACCAAAATCACAACAAATACGTTACAATATTCCAAAGGAACAATACCCAATCGAAAACAATCAAAAAATATAAAAAATCCCGAAATTGGCAAAACCCGAGCCCCAAGCCCACTTCTCAAAACTCAGAAATTTTTACATTAATAGATTCCTTATCTCCTCACGAGTTCATACATATCAAAAATACTAAAATCGGAGTCCAAATGACCCCTCAAATCCCCATCTAAAGGCCTCTTAAACTAAAGCCCTAATCTTCCATTTTTGCCCTTTAATTCCTTCAAGTACAGCCCTAAACTCATGAAATACAACCATAGAATGGAGTTTTAGGTCAAAAATTCCTTACCTTAACGAAGTCTCTTGATTTCTCTCTTCATAATCGCCCAAAAAGCTCGAAGGTTGAAGGCAACAATGGTGAAATAACCCAAAATCGCGAGATGAAATAACATATAAGGTCTGCCCAGGCCTTGTCACATTTGCAGTCCCAAAATCCGCTTCTGCTGTACCGGTTCTGCGGCCACCTAACCGCATCTACGGCTCCGCAGGTGCGAGACACCTACTACGTCTGCGAAATTCTTTATGTCCAGCCTGACCGCATCTGCGGCTCCGCAGGTGCGGTTTGTTATCCACATCTGCGGTACCAGCATTTCCATTGCCTTTTCGCTTTTGCGACTTCCACCCCGCATTTGCGACACCGCACCTGCGGTCCCCAAGCCGCAAGTGCAAAAATACCTACAACGGCAAAACCTGAAATTGCCCAAGTCCAAAGTTTCCCCTGTTAGCCATCCGAAATCACCCCGAGGCCCCCAGAACCTCAACAACAGTTCCAACACACCCTAAAACGTCATTCAAACTTCTTCCAATCATCAAAACACTTCAAACAACACCAAAACCATCAAATTTCATTGAATTAAACCCTAAGTTCTTCCAAAACTTCTGAAACACGCATTCGATCAAAAACCCAACCAAATCACCTTCGAATTACCTGAAATTTTTGCACGCACATCCTAAATCACATAACGAAGCTAAACAACTCTTGGAATTCTATTCCGACCCTCAAATCCAAATCTCACATGTCGACCGAAAATTGCCAAAATACTAACTTTGCCAATTCAAACCTAATTCTACACCGGACCTCCAAAATCACTTCTGATCACACTCCTAAGTCACAAATCATCCCCTGAAGCTAATTGAATCATCGAAATTCATATCCGAGCCCTCTAACACATAAGTCAACATCCGGTTGACTTTTCAAACTAAGCCTTACTTAAAAAGACTAAGTGTCTCATTTCCTTCTAAAATCAATCCAAGCCAACTCGATCACACAAGACATTGATAATGAAGCATAAAAAAGCAGAAAATAGGGGAAACGGAGAAGTAACCCGTGAGACGACGGGTCGGGTCATCACATCATCTCTTCAAACAAGTCTCTGTTGTTCTACTACATTATTTTCGAAACAAAAAAAAAGACTTTTTGTTAAATACTGTTTCTTACTGAAACCTTTTCAACTTGTGTCCATCACTTCTTACTTTACTCTTAGTCAATACGTTCTGCCCCCTCTAGTCTGTGTACTGCCTTGGGATCCATTTGAGAACCCTGTGAACTCTGGCATACTGAGGTTGGCCTTTCCACTCTGCACTTATTCAATTTTTGGTTACTAAGTGTAGGTGTAAGCACTGCCCGGGAACCTTGAGATCCTTAGGAAACTTTGATGCACCTAGACTCTGATTTATCTTTGGAACTGAGGCATATGAGGCCATTGGAGGCTTTGGGGAATATAGGCCTAATTGGAGGCTCCTATAGAATAGCTTCTTTATTTTCTATTTTTTTTACTTATGTAATTCATTAATTAACTTGTAATAATTTGTATATAGAAATTGGGTATAATTTGAATAGCTTCCCTATAGATACATGCTTTATAAGGTAATACGGGTAGTAATTATGCTCCTAGGACCTTAATTTAAAAATATGTTTGCTTTACTAAGTATAAATCATTCTCCTAGTACTTCATGCTTAAATTCGTGTGCCTCACCCAGTAGAAACCATGCTTATAAGGTTTTACATTATGTCATGTTTAGAAACCATGCCTATATGTTCCAAATAATAATGTCTTAAGATCAGATTAAATAATAGATGTCATGCCTTTAGCACCTAATCCAGGATCAGTGTTATGTATGTTTCCATGCCTGCAAATCATTAAAATCGGTGTTACGCTTAGATATCATGCATACAAGGAGCTCTACTCGCAATTCTATATGTTAATTTAGTCCAATAAATCGACTTGATAACGCCAAGTTCGTTTATGAATTTGTTTTATTAAGTATTAACCATTTCTTGAAACAAGTTCTTTTAAACTGCCTCAATCACATTAGATATCATGCCTATAGGTATTAAAGGATGTTTATTTCAAAACCTGTTTTGTTTCCATATTAATATAGACATTAGTATTATGCGTATAGGCAAGCCTCTAGGGCATTTTCAAAATGGCATTCTTTGAAACTGTCTCTACCACTCGATGTTTTCTGATTCTAACAGGATTTTAAAAAGAGTCCCCATGCAACTTCTAGGGTGTAACTTCTTAGTCTAAAAAAGGGTTTGTCTGTTTCTGCATATTTACTCAGATATCCTGTTTTAGGACATTTATTAATAAAAGACCTTAACTATGCATGAGTCGGTCTGCTTATGTGTTTGTTTGAGAAGGAAACTCTGGGCCTCTTAAGTGCTCCCATTATGTGTGAAAGTCCTAAATGTTTTGACTGTCGCCTTAGAATTTTCGCATTTTAAAACCTTAGGGGTACGTCTAGAACCACCTAGAGGTAGAGGTCCTAACTCTCTCCAGGACCATTAGAAAGGGACGGGTAGCAGCATGCAATAGGAATCATTGACCAAACACTCACTTTGCATGACCAATAAGGGGATGGGAAGGGTAGACATGGGATATGATGACCGGTGTGCTAATGCCACACGTAGCCCCTTTCCAAAGAGTGATTACCGGGCATTGTACTGATGCGATCCTATAGGCTAACCAACCTAGGACCTCCCTCTCCCCAAATTCTCTTTACTTGAAGCTTTACTTCCCCTTTTTATGCATACAACCTACTTAAATTCTATTTTTATTTTTTTAGTTATACAATTCCAAACATGCTCTGTTTGCAATTATTTGCTTTAATTATTTATTTTATTTTGGACTAACTCGTAAGTACAAGTTCATCAGGACCCACAAATATGGTCCAAGAGGGGTGCCTAACACCTTCCCCTCAAAGTTACTTCGAGCCCTTACCCTAATCTCTAGTAATGCAAACCAACCCAAGAGTTAATCGCTCTAGGTGCCCAAACGCACCATAATCCGTTAGGTGACCATTCTTCAAATAACCAATTCCCAAAAGGAAATGAGTCATTACACCCCGTGAATGTCGAAACCCGGACTTCTCCTCGTCAAAAAGGAAGGGAACAAAGGGGCACGGCAGCATGGCGACTCTACTGGGGATATTTTTAGGCTCTTACCATAACGAACTCATCTTTTATAAACCCTGCTCTCTTATTTGCATTTAACTGTCTATTGTTTTAAGCATTCGTGATTTCTTTATTTCCCTAAAAGTGACTTGTCTCTTTATTTCCTTTTTCCTGTATTTGTCTTTCAATTATTTAAATATTGTATTTGTTTTTCCTACATGAAAATACATGAATACATGTTATTAGTTGCTACATAAATCATGCTCCGCATCATATTCCACTCGTCCGTCTCAAATCCTATAGCAACGCTTTAATGGGTGGTTTCGTTCTTCCTATTTACTACCATTAATTTTAGAAAGGCTTATTTGCTGTAAAACCAGTCGATCAGTGGTGCAGTTGATGGTTGTGTACCTTCCCCCTCAAGTTGTACGCTTAAGGGTATCAGTCTAAAACCCCATAGAAACCTTACTCTACTTAAATTATGCATGCATCATGGCCAAACCTAGTCGGATCAGTTATGTTGTCCACATAGTGATCCTTTAAGATAAGCATCATCCAAAGTCCATTGGGTTTTCCATAATCCCAATGGACGCAGCGACGTTTTGCGCATTAATTTGGAGAACTAAATGCCGATACGCTGATCATAAATGTATAAATAGTCGAGTCCGGTTGGGGTAAGGTCTAACACTATTATTTTGCAGAAAATGAGGAAGGAGGTCCCTCAGCTTCCGTATGGTTAGCACACCCTCACTCTTGCTAAAGTGGTGGACGAATCTTCCAACAAATGACCAAATCAACAAATGGAAAGAAAGGGCCATCAAATCAAATAAAAAGCTGGAATATCTGGAATACAGTTTTCTAGAATTGGAAGGAAAAGTGAGGAAGAGAGTCACCGACTGCCAAAACGTTGAGCGAAATGAAGGAGGACATTTAGCAAAGGTGTTCTTACTGATAAACCTACGCGAGTTGTAAGATTTAATCAACGAGAACATTCAACCTGAGGAAGGTCCTTCTGGGACAAAATATATTATATTTACTTGTTTTTCCTAAAATGTAATAAGGCCAAGTACCAGTAGAGAATTGTAATGTTCGTGTCATTTTTTTGTCTACTTTCATATTATGAAGTGAAACATTTATTGGCATTTGAAGTTCTCCAAATTTATTTGTCGCTAGGCCTACCTAGAGCACAACGAGGCTCCCAAATAAGGATACGAGTTTACATTTTTGCAATATGTGTTTAAATACTGCAAACATTTCGGAATCCTCACTAACTTGTCAACTTTTGTTTTTGCTTATTTTTTGTTTATTATTCCCATCCCCTGAGGTTGGTTAGCACATACTGGCATCATCAGCATACCTAAAGGTCTTCCACATCCTCTTCTTCCAAGTGATTTAAAAGTAAAGGAAAAGTCAGGAAGAAGGCCTCACTATTCAGACTATGGCGAAGGGAGCTAATCTCAGAAACTGGACTGTCACACCATCCTGAGCCCGCCGAGTCCCTGGGTAGCTTGGCAGAATTTATAGTCATCCTAGGCATTTAATATTTCCAGAAATTTTGTTTTATGATTCCTTTGTTTCAAAATAAATTCTCGATTCACCGAGCTAAGCTTTATTTGAACAATTTTTCTCAGTTTTAATAAAAAGCAGTTGTCCATTATCATTATTCATTACTATTTTTATATGTTTCCTGATGAACCAGTGATTGTGACCTGCCATTAGGCAACGCAACATGAGAATGGTGACTCAGAGGAAAAAGATGAGATACCCGAGGAAATTGTCAGAGAAGTTGAGAATTTTTAGAACAAGCCTAAGTCCAACTTGGATGAAACAGAAGCAATAAATTTTGGAGATGTCAAGATCGTCAAAGAGACCAGCGTCAGCATTCACTTGTCGCCAACATAAAAGGAAGAATATACCCATTTTCTAAAGGAATATGAGGACATTTTCACATGGTTGTATGATGATATGAACGGTTTGATCACATCTATAGTAACTAACACGTTGCCTACCAATCCTATGTGTCCGCCAGTCAACCAGAAACTCAGAAAATTCAAACCATACATGAGTTTGAAAATCAATGAGTAAGTTACCGAGTAGATCAAATCAAAGTTCTAAGGGTGGTTGAGTACCAACCTGGTTAGCTAACATTGTGCTAATTCCAAAGAAAGACGAGTAGGTTCGAGTATGTGTTGATTATCTGGATTTAAACAAAGAAAGTCCCAAAGACGTCTTCCCACTGCCAAATATACATATCTTAATTGATAACTGCGCCAAGCATGAACTCTAGCTCTTTGTAGATTGCTTCACATGTTATTAGTAGATCTGGCTGGATGAAGAAGATGCCGAGAAGACAGCTTTTATTACGCCTTGAGGTGTATACTGTTATAAGATGATGCCATTCGGTCTAAAGAATGCTGGGGCTACTTACATGAGGTCCATGACAACCATCTTCAATGATAAGATGCATAAGGAAATAGAGGTATATGTGGACGACATCATTACCAAATCCAAGAGGGTTGCAGATCATATAGCAAACTTAAAAAAAATTCTTCGACAGTCTCAAGAGGTACAATTTGAAGTTGAACCCCGCAAAGTGTGCATTCGGGGTTCCTGCAGAAAAGTTATTGGGATTTATTGTCAGTTGCCGAGGGATAGAGCTAGACCCGACTAAAGTCAAAGCTATTCAGGTGTTACCACCACCTAAAGGCAAAAAGGACGTGATAAGCTTCCTGAGTTGGCTCAATTACATCAGTCGATTCATAGCACAGTCTACAGTAATATGTGAACCCATCTTCAAGATGTTGAGGAAGGATACCGACACAAGTTGGACCGAGGATTGTCAGAAAGCTTGTGATAAAATTAAAGAATACTTGTGCACACCGCCATTTCTGGTCCTGCCAGAACAAGGAAGACCTTTGCTACTTTATCTATCAGTGTTAGATGGGGCCTTCGGATGTGTTTTAGGAAAACAAGATGAAACATGAAGAAAAGAGCAATCCATATATTACCTGAGTAAGAAATTCACACCTTATGAAGCATGGTATTCTCTGCTTAAATGCACTTACTGCACTCTAACCTGGACAACCCAAAAATTGAGGCATTATTTCTGTGCCTCCACTACATACCTCATATCCAGAATGGATCCCCTGAAGTACATATTTCATAAGACCATGCCTACTGGGAAGTTGGCTAAATGGAAGATACTATTGAGTGAGTTCGACATCGTCTACGTAACTCAAAAGGCAGTCAGGGGGCAAGCATTGGCAGATCACCTCGCTAAGAATACGATGGAAGAATATTACGAACCCTTGAAAATGTATTTTTCTGATGAAGAATTATCATTCGTAGGAGAAGACATTGCTCAAGAATCTGACAATTGGAGGATGTTCTTTGACGGAGTCGCAAATTTCAAAGGAGTAGGCATTGAAGAAGTTTTGGTGTCTGAAATGGGTCAACATTATCCCGTATCTGCTAAACTCAAATTTCCCTGCACCAACAACAAGGCAGAGTACAAAGCCTGTTTACTAGGGCTCAACATGGCAATCGACATGAACATTCACGAGTTGTTGGTGATCGGTGATTTAGATTTGCCTGTGCACTAGGTACAAGGAGAGTGGGCCACCAAGAATTCCAAGACATTGCCATATCTGCACCATGTGCAGGAATTGAAAAGGAGGTTCACAAAGGTAGAATTCCGACATGTGCCTAGAATTCAGAATGAGTTTGCCGACGCATTAGCCACTTTTTCATCCATGATACAATAGCAAGATAAGAACTATATTGATCCCATCCTGGTAAGGATCCATAATCAGCAGGCATATTATGCTCATGTCAAGGAAGAAACAGATGGGAAGCCTTGGTTCCATGACATCAAAGAATACATACCAAAAGGAGAATACCTGGAGCATACAAATCACATTCAGAAACGCACACTCCGGATATTGTCAAATCACTTCTTCCACAGTAGAGGGAACTTGTACAAAAGAACCGTGAATCTGGGTTTAGAAAGGTGTGTCGATGCAAAGGAAGCTTCTAAGCTACTTGAGGATGTGCATACCAGGACCTATAGTCCGCACATGAATGGATTCATTCTAGCCAAGAAAATACTCAGGGCAGGTTACTTTTGGATGACCATGGAGACAGATTGTGTTCAGTATGTCTGCAAATTCTTGTGCATGACGATATGATAAAAGTGCTGCCAAACAAGCTCAATGCAACAAGCTCACCTTGGCCATTCGCTGCCTGGGGAATGGATATTTGGTCCGATTGAGCCCACTACTTCGAACGGACACCAGTTTATTCTAGTAGCCATTGATTAATTCACAAAATGGGTAGAAGCTACATCTTACAAAGCTGTAACCAAGAAAGTCATCGCAGATTTTTTCAAGGATCGTATTGTCTGCCGATTCGGGGTTCCTGAGTCCATTATTACTGAAAATGCCGCCAACCTCGATAGTGATATGATGAAATATATATGTGAAACTTTCAAAATCAAGCATAAGAATTCAACCGCCAACAGACCCCAGATGAATGAAGCTGTAGAAGCCGCCAACAAAAAAATTAAGAAGTTACTAAGGAAAATGGTGGAAAATCACAAGCAGTGGCATGAGAAGTTACCCTTTGTTCTGTTAGGGTTCCGCATCACAGTCACACGTCAATCGGCGCAACCCCCTACATGTTGGTTTATGGTACCGAGGCTATAATCCCAGCTGAGGTAGAGATGCCTTCTTCGAAAGTCATACAGGAAGCTGAGCTCAGCGATGCGGAAAGAATAAGGAGCCACTATGAACAATTGGCCCTTATCAATGGAAAGAGGATGAACGCAGTATGCCACGACCAACTTTATCAGAACAAAATGTATAGAGCTTACAATAAAAGAGTCAGACCAAGATAGTTCGCACCAGGGCAGCTAGTATTGAATAAAATATTCCCGTATTAAGACGAAGCCAAAGGGAAATTCTCTCCCAACTGGCAAGGCTAGTACATTGGTCACAGGGTCCTTATATGAGGAGCACTCATACTTGCGATATGGACGGACAAATCTGGCCAAAACCAATCAATTTAGACGCAGTCAAGAGATACTATTCCTAAATTATTTCACATTTCTTTTCTGATGTAATTGAATTACGCTTGACCTGATTCCCATTTAACAGAGGACACATAGGCAGCTTTATGTGTTCGGTCACATCATAATAAAGTTTTCATTTCTCCCAAGATCAGAAACTGGGGCAGAATTTTGAGGGGGATCCTCAAAATTCCAGGGCAAGTCCAGCCAGCGCCATCACATGCCACGAAGGCAGTAATTAGTCAATAACTGGGGCAGAATTTTGAGAAGGATTCTCAAAATTCCAAAGAAGATTCAGCAGGGTCCACCATCTGCAAATAGTTAAAAATCATCTACCAAATTGGGGCAGAATTTTGAGGAGGACTCTTAAAATTCCAACATAAGAGAGTAGCAATGCCTTTGAAATGTATCACAGTCGCTAGTTCATAAAAAACTACTTGATATATCAATACGCATCCAAAATGATTCTATTTATCAATGAATTCATATTTTTCGAAAATTTTATTTTCATAATGGTCAGGTGCTACCTAGGGGACTTGAAGGGGCATTTCCAGAGCAAAACGGAGCAAGGCCGGCAGACCAAGAAAGAACCAACCTCCCCTCATAAAACTTACAATTTTTCTTTAAACACAGGCACATTTGACGTAACGGTAGCATTCGTAAAACAAGTATACACAAAGCAAATTCACCATCCATCTGGCCATCAGATACTGAATATATCCCAACTAAGACATACTCTACCCTTATCCGCTATTCTCTATTTGCTTGAGTCTAATCTCTAACTCCACATTTGCATGAGTCTAATACTTGACTCCATACTAGCATGACTCTAATCTCTGACTCCACATTTTCATGAGTCTAATCCTTGACTTCATATTTGAATTAGTCTGATCTCTGAATCCATATGCCCATGAGACTAAGCTCTATCTCCAATCGTCCATGAGTCTAATCCTTGACTCCATATAAAGCTAAGCATTGCCTTCCATTTGTATAGTACTAAGCTCTGTCCCTCTTTGCATGAGGTTAAGCTCTACCTCCATATTTGCATAAGGCTAAGCACTGCCTTCTCTCTGCATGAGACTAAGCCATGTCTCCAATCTTGCATGAGTCTAATCCCTGACTCCATATCTGCATAAGGCTAAGCATTGCCTTCCATTTGCATGAGACTAAGCCCTATCCTGAATATTGCATGAGGCTAAGCTCTACTTCCATATTTGCAAATGGCTAACTCCCGCCTTCTCTCTGCATAAGACTAAGCCTTGTCTCCAATCTTGCATGAATCTAATCCCTGACTCCATATCTGCATAAGGCAAAGCATTGCCTTCCATTTACATGGGACTAAGCCTTGTCCCGAATCTTGCATGAGGTTAAGCTCTACCTCCATATTTGCATAAGGCTAACTCCCGCCTTCTCTCTGCATGAGACTAAGCCTTGTCTCCAATCTTGCATGAATCTAATCCCTGACTCCATATCTGCATAAGGCAAAGCATTGCCTTCCATTTATATGGGACTAAGCCCTGTCCCAAATCTTTCATGAGGTTTAGCTCTACCTCCATATTTGCATAAGGCTAACTCCCGCCTTCTCTCTGCATAAAACTAAGCCTTGTATCCAATATTACATGAGCCTAGTCCCTGACTTCATATCTGCTAAGGTTAACGATTGTCTTCCATTTGCATGGGACTAAGCTATGTCCCACTTTGCATGAGGTTAAGCTCTACCGTCATATTGGCATAAGGCTAAGCTATTCCTTCTCTCTGCATGAGACTAAGCCCTGTCTCCAATCTTGTATGAATCTAATTCCTGACTCCTTATCTATATAAGGCTAAGCATTGACTTCAATTTGCATGGGACTAAGCTCTGTACCGAATCTTACATGAGGTTATGCTCTACCTCCATATTTGCATAAGGCTAACTCATTCCTTCCATTTGCATGAGACTAAGCTCTGACTCCCTATTTGCATGAGGCTAATCCTTGCCTCCATATTTGGATGAGGATAATCCTTGCCTCCCCACTTGCATAAGACTAATTCTTGCCTCCCCACTGCACGGGACTAACCGTCGTCCCTCTTTGCACAAATATTGCTGTATTTCTACTACTATCAACCTGTTGTTCAATTGGGCTAACCTCTGCCCTCCATTTCACAATACTAAGCATTGTCTTGTTACATCATATTATTGCATCCGATGGGCTGAAACATCGCCAATCTGTCCAAAGGCATCATAGTCTAAAGGCATCACTCTCATAGCCAGAAGACACCATGCCATGTCCTCAGGATCCCTCAAACTTGCATATCATTATTCAAAGGCATTATGGTTCGCATGCACCATTTTCATGGTCCGAGAACACCATTTAATGGCCTACAAATCCATCACTAAATAATTAATGGCCTAGGACGTCATGGTCCAAGGACGACATCTTTAACCGTTCGAAGACAACCATCATGGTCCAAAGGGAATCTGCACTGTGTTTAAGTTTTTGCAAATACATATGTAGAATCTTCTATCTGCAGGTAACCAGTAAGAAACCTATATCCTAGTAGGAGCAATCTCGCTCCAATTCCCTCTAAATGTTCCGAGCCTTAACCGCTCACCGTAGTTGCTTCCGCATCTCATGTCCGTTCTTGCAATAATTTCATCGGCATACTCCGTGGAGGAATCCAGAACTACACATGGCCTGATTTCTGTAAGACCGAGGATATATAGGCAACTCGCAAACAGGAGTTGGTCTTTCAGAACATCCCATCTGATCAAAATTGGCCATTATTTCTTTACCCGAAAACTCTTTCGTCCTTCCTGGGTAAAGAGGGGAAACTGTTGATACCCAAATTTTCCCTATATATTTTTAAATATGCACAAATATCTTCAGAATAGCATATATAAGCATGCACAAGGTTTTTATATTTTTTTCCATAATTTTATGGGTTTAAATTGATTTATTTTCTCACCTTTTATTCACAAAATTCTCAATAATTAATTCCCAAATAATTTTTATGATAATTTATTCATTTAATTTCTATACTTATACCAAAATTTGGTTAATATTTTTTTATGCATTTTTATAACTGTATTTTGTATTTTTAAGCTAAATTGCATATAATTGCAATATTAACTTATTTAGTGTATAATTACATTTTTATGCGTGAAATTGGTCCATATATTTTTAAAAAAATGATAATTACATGTTTTAAATCATTTTGGCATATAAAATTATATTTAGAAAACTATTTATTATTTATCGTAAATTAAATAGGGAAAAGTAGCTATTTAAATTATAGATAGATTTGGATTTCAATTGTAGCCCAAATTGAACCCATTCCCCAGCCCAATTTCATACCCAATTAACCCGACCCAGACCCTATAAACACCTACCCAAACCCGGAACCCATCTACCCGATGTTGACACTCAATTTTTTTTCGATATATTTTCAATATGCAAAATACATTTAAACTAACATATGCATGCATATATAAGCATGTCTAGATGTTTTATTATTTTCCCTAATTTTAAAGGGGTTTTAATCAATTTAATTCCATATTTTATTCCTAAAAATTCGACAATAATTCCCAAAATTATTATTTTTGGTAGTTCATTTATTTGAATTTCACATTTATGTTAAGATATAGCTAAGGTAATTTTTGCATATTTTTACAAATCTATTTTTATTTTTAAAGCTAAATTGCATATAATTGCTAAATTAGCCTCTATTAAGATTTAACTGCATTTATATTCATAAAATTAAGTTTTGTATTTTTAAATTGTTAATTATATATAATCATTTTAGTACTTTCAATTTATTTCCATAAATTAATTTATTACTTTTTATAAATTAAATAGGAAAAATTGGCTATTTAAATAATGGCAAAATTTAATTTCAATTATAACCTAAAATCTGATCCCAATTGAACCCAATTAAACCCCGACCCAGTCCCAATTAAATTGACCCAGACCGGATCCCCACCTACCCTCTCTAATCTCGACCGTTGATCTACCATATCAACGGTCCACATTATTTCTTGCCTATGTAACCCAACGACCCCCCAAAACCCGACCCCATTCATTCATTTTGCACCGCCCCTAAATCCCTCCTTTCCCAAATTCTCTCTACAACACCAACCAAACCCTAGCCGCCGCCACTATAATCCACCCTAATCTATGGCCTTCCATGGTCATCTGAGACCTGTACCGGCCTTCCTGGCTTCTATGTATTTGGTTCTGTGGTCTATGACTAGATTTTGGATCAAGTTGGTCCATTCCTTGCTCGATGACCTTTCTCCGATCATCCCTGACCTTTCTCCGGCTAGCCATGGCCATTCGAGTCAGATCCATGACTCTCCTTGTTAGATCGGTAACTTTCAAGGCCTTTCTCAATGCTTTTGGGTTTTTTGAAACCCTAATATCTAAGACTTTTTCGATTTCTTCAAACCTACTTTTGATCTGTGCTTGCCATGAACCTTTTAAGTGCTACTCGAAGTTTCTTTGACCTTGCTTTCAAAATGACTCTTCACTTTCCGATTAGGGTTTTCCTTCAATTTTTTAGTTTCTCTTCTCTAATTTTAACATGTTTCTAATTTTGCTATGTCTTTTTTCATATAGTTCTTCTATCTGAGTTAGCATGTTTAAAATCGTAATTTCTTCTGGGTCTGATTCGAATCCTGAAGCTGTTTGTTTAACGTGTGCCTGATTAACTAAGTTCCTCATTCTTGTTTGACTTATTTGTGTTACCATTTTTTTAAAACTCGATTGTTGTTAAAAGGCCCTAGGTCTGAAATTGTTTGTTTCAGTACTTGACTCGACTGAAAGCTTTGTTTTAGAGTCTCTTTTCTGTATGTGAAATATTTGACTATGGCTAAAACCCTAGTTTTTCAAAAGGTTTTCCCGCCTGCTATGTGAGACCTTTGCATGTTCTGATACTCTGTTAATTCAATGTGACTTGAGCTACTTAATTACTATGCTTCGAATGTTTGCTTTACTACTGGACCTTGGTTTATTAATGCCACTACTGCATGTTTGTGATTATCTCTTTTGCCAATATGCTTGGCCTCGCATGTTTGATGTTTTCTGTTCAATCTGTTTATATACTGAAGTACAGAAGAACGTTTCTTCTTTGACCCTAATCGTGTGACTAATTTCAAAGCTCTTCTTTTATGAACCCTGGTTTCACTCGCCCGTTCAAAATTGATTGATTCTTTTCCATTTGTTGTAATATTTACCTTGTTGAATCTATTCCCAAAATAAGTATACTTTTGTACTTAGACTCGATTGTTTACTTAATGTTTTTTACTACTTCTTTTATGGCAATAATCAGGCTGTCTCTAAATTTACTTCCTTCCTTATTTGAATCTGTTAAATAGTGATTCCTTAATTAAAGGAACTCACTCGTATAATTGATTCAGACTATTGATTATTTCCATATTTGTACTAAAATTTTACTTATTACCTTCCCTTCACTCGTTTTCAAAAGGCTATAAATACCCTGCACCCCTCTTCTTTCAAACACACGAAAAATCGAACACAAGAAACAAAAACACTTGAGTTCAAAACACACACTTCACTAAAAACTCTCTCTCTCTTTGCTCTGTTACTATTTGTGTTGCTGCCTTGTTTAGCCAGCTGAAAGGCAAGGCTAGGCTGTGGGAAAACTGCTTAATTTTCTTTCTGCATTTTCTTCTTTACTGGTATGTTCTAATTAATTTTCCAGCATCAACAACAACATGTTTCTTTACTATTTCCTTCACTCTTGCCTATTTCCTAATTGTGTTAATCAAGTTCCATTACTATCAGGTTATGCAAACTTAGGTGTAAGCACTGCTCAGGGTCCCTTGAGACCCTTAGGGAACTTTAACACACCCAGGTTTGAGAAAGGCTTCGAAATAAGTGGCATTTGAGGTGTTTTGTTCCATAACTCATAGAGGAAGTCAGAATCAGGCTTCCTATGGTTGTAACTTCTTATTTTTACACTTTTCTAATATAATTCAGCAACTGGTCTATAATAATTTGTAATAAACATTTGGTGTTGGTTAGTGAAAAGGGCTGGGTAATTATGCATGCTTAGCTATTAGAAGGGTAGGTAACATGCCTACTACAACAACAACAACAACAACAACCCAGTATAGTCCCACAAGTGGGGTCTGGGGGGGTAAGATGTACGCAGCCTTACCTCTACACTGGAAAGAAAGAAAGATTGTATCCGATAGACACTCGGCTAAATAAGGTTAGAGAAGTCCTGGTAGCAAGTAATAGCAAAACAATAATTAGAAAACTAAATCGGAGATAGCAACAGATAATATGAAAAGGGTACTGATAACAAGTAGCAGCAAGATAACATATTTAGAAAACTAATTCCAAGGCAGCAAACTACAAAATTACCAATGGCAAGTAACAACGAAATGATACATGTGAATATAGAAAACTAAGGGGGAAAAGGGTACTGAACTAGCGCTAATACTATCATGCCAGAGAGGACAAAGGGACGACTACCTACTTACCTTCTACCATAATCTTTAACCTCCACACCCTTCTATCTAGAGTCATGTCCTCGGTTAGCTCAAGTAGCGCCATGTCCCGCCTGATCACCTCTCCCAAAGATTTCTTTGGCCCACCTCTACCTCTTCTCCACCTCCTAAGGCCAACCTCTCACATCTCCTTACAAGGTCATCTGTGTTTCTCCTCTTAACACACCCGAACCACCTCAACCTTGCCTCACACGTCTTTGCCTCCACAGGGGCCACTCCCACCTTGTCTTGAATAACTTCTTTCCGAATTCTAACAACCAAGTATGCCTACACATCCATCTCAACATCCTCATTTCTGCTACCCTAATATGATGGACATGAGAGGTTTTGACTAGCCAACACTCAACCACATACAACATAGTTGGTCTAACAACTACCTTGTAGAACTTACCCTTAAGACTCAATGGCACATTCTTATCATACAAGACACCAGAACTAAGCCTCCACTTCATCCATCCTACTCCAGTATGGTTTGTGACATCCTCATCTATCTCCCTATCCTTCTGGATTAGAGATCCTAAATACTTGAAACTCTCTCTCCTGGAAATGACTTGCGTATCGAGTTTCACATCCCCGTCAGCCTCCTGGGTAACATCGCTGAACTTGAACTTCAAGTATTTTGTCTTGGTCCTGCTCCACTTGAAACCCTAAGACTCCGGGGTATGTCTCAAGACCTCCCGCCTCTCGTTAACTCCACCTCACATCTCATCAATTAGAAATATGTCATTCGCAAATAGCAAGCACCATGGCACCTCCCCTTGAATGTGACGTGTCAAAGAATCCAATGCCAGGGAAAACAAAAACGGGTTAAGTGTTGATCCCTAGTGCAACCCCATCTCAACCGGAAAGAAATTTGAGTCTTCACCTGTTGTCCTAACTTGTGTCTTAGCTTTAATATATATGTCCTGAATCACTATAATATACGCTACAGGCAATCCTCTAGCCTCCAAACATCCCCATAGAACCTCTTTAAGGACTTTGTCATAGGCCTTCTCCAGGTCAATGAACACCATGTGTAAATCCTTCTTCACCGCCCTATACTACTCCACCAATCTCCTCACAATATGAATAGCCTCAGTGGTCGATCGTCCCAGCATAAAACCAATATGGTTCTCGGAAATGGACACACACCTCCTCAGCCTCCCTTTAATCACCCTCTCCTACACTTTTATCATATGGATTAACAACTTGATACCCCTATATTTGTTGCAATTTTCAACATCCCCCTTATTCTTGTATAGCGGGATCATTGTGCTCTGCCTCCATTCTTCGGGCATCTTATTCGTCCTAAAAATGACGTTAAACAACCCAGCAAGCCATTCCAAGCCCTCCTTACCCACGCTCTTCCAGAATTCAACCGGGATCTTATCTGGTCCCGTCTCTATACCTATACTCATCATGCACATAGCCCTTACAACCTCCCCCACTCGAATACGTCTACAGTACCCAAAATCTCGTTGCCGCTCTGAGTGCGCCAACTCCCCTAGCACAATGCCCCTATCTCCCTCTTTATTCAAGAGCCTATGAAAGTAAGACTGCCATCTCTGCCTAATCTGAGCCCCCTCCAATAAAACTCTTCCCTCCTCGTCTTTTATGCATCCAACTTGGTCCAGATCACGGGCCTTCAACTCCCTCACCTTCCCTAGTCTATACAACTTCCTGTCCCTGCCTTTATCCCCAATTTATTCATATAGATGAATAAACGCGGCAGTCTTAGCCGCAGTAACCGCTAACTTCGCCTCCTTCCTGGCCTTCTTATACCTCTCCATGTTAGCACTCTTCTGTCCCTTATCAATACTCTCTACGAGCCTCAAATATACTGCTTTCTTCGCTTCCAATTTCCTCTGAACCTCTTCGTTCCACCACCAGTCCCCTTTATGGCCACAAAAAAAACCCTTTGAGACCCCTAACACCACTCTCGCCACCTTTCGATGCAACTCACAACCCCGCTACTCCTCTAGGCCCCAATAGCCAGCAACTTCTCCCCCAACTCCTGGGCCTTGTCCTTAGTCAATGCACCTCACCTGACCCTAGGTATACCGGACACAGCCCTCTTCTTCCTCATCAACCTGATCTCTAAGTCCATAATCAAAAGCATATATTGGGTCGTAAGATTCTTACTCGGGTTGACCTTGCAATCTATGCATAAACCTCTATCACATTTTTAGAGAAGTAGATAATCAATCTGGGTCTTGGCCACCGCACTCCAAAAAGTTATCAGGTGCTCTGCCTTCTTCGGGTAATACGACTTAGTGTTCACCAGCTTAAAGCAATGGCGTACTCCAGCAGTGAAGTACCTCCATCATTTCTATATCTAAAAGCCAAAGCCACCATGCACATCATGATATCCTCCAGTCGACCTCCCAATGTGGCCGTTAAAATCACCCCTAATAATAAGCTTCTCGGTGGCCGCACCAACCCATCTAAATCTTCCCAGAAGTGTCTTTGAACCTCCTCGCCAAACCCACCTGAGGCGCGTAAGCACTAACTACGTTCAGAGTATACCCTCCCACGACTATCATAATGGCCATCAACCGGTCATTCACCCTCTTAACCTCAACCACTAGCTCCCTCAGATCCTTATAAACTAAAATGCCTACCCCGTTCTTCGCTATCACCCTCCTGAATACCATAACTTAAGACCATCCACCTTACAAGCCCTATTCCCCGTCCATTTAGTCTCCTGGACACAAGTGATGTTGATCTTCCTCTTATGGAGTATCCCATCTAACTTTACATACTTTCCCATTCAAGTCCCTATGTTCCATGACCCCACTCTCAGCCTAAAAGGTGCCTTACCCCCTGCCACCTTTACTCCTTACCCCACGTTCTACTCGCTCCCCCCGAGGACATGCCCTCACTCTATTATAACTTGGCGTTGCTACTAGACCTGCACAAAGCTTCAAAAGGAGGTAGGTAACATACCTATAGGACCTATTTTAAATTATGCATGTTTTAATTCTACATTTAGATACCATGCCCATATGATCTGCTTTAAAAGCTGCATGTTTTCTTCAGCACTTGGATAACATGCCTATATGACTCATTGTAGTCTGAATGTTTAACTCTGCATTTAGAGAACCTGTCTATTAGGACTTGTTTTAAATTCTTTATTTAGATAACATGCCTATAGGAATTTCAAGTAAATCATGCCTGCTTCATTTCTTGTTCAACTAGATATCATGTCTGTAGGGATTAAAATAAGCAATAATAGTTGCCAACGTCTATAGAATCTGAAACTAGTCTAGTCTAAAAATCAACCTATCTTATAATGTTTTGAACTAGCCTTTTAAACAACCCACTCTCTTATTATTAACACGGTTTAGCAAGCATGCTTATAGGATCACAAATCGCTCGTTGTAAAATTATTACTGCTTTTCCACACTCTGAATCAGTAATAGCCATCATGTTTATAGGATCTCACCCAAACACCTAGGCAAGCCTTAGGTAATAACAACAAAAACTGAATCTGCTTTGTTAATCAGTAATTGCTACAACTAGAAGGCATGCCTGATTCGGACTTCTTATCTGAGTTATGTAATGAATTGGTCTACTGCAGCAACTAAACTCCCCCCTGTCTTAGTAATTTTTTAAATTCTGACCTTAAATGCCTTTTAAGTTATGCTATTTTTTGTGCTTTGCTTGAGGAGCTATATTTGAGCCTCTTAATTTCTTATCTACCTTCCCCAATATGCAGTCCTATATGTTCTTGTTTGTTGCTTTGTATTTCTTTAAACCTGAGAGTCAGCCTAGAAACCCCTTCTTATAGGAATAGTAGTCCTAAATTCCTCCGGGACTGATAGGAATGGGACGGGTAATAGCATGCAATAGAGGTCGAGACTAATCTGTGCTTTAATCCCTTAACGGGGTGGGAAGGGTAGATATGGATATGATGACCGGAGCGCCAATACCACGTGTAGCCCCTCATTAGAGGAGTGATTACCGGGCATTGCATTGATATGATCCATATTACAAATAAACCTAGGACCCTTCTTGTATTCGTCAGCATGTTTAGTTATAACTCTTTCAAAACTTTGTTTTATTTTATCATTCCTAAACATTTATGTGTTCAAAATCCTCTCTTACTTGAGCCTTATTTGTTTACTTGCTAATTGCACAAATTCACAAATAATTATTTGGACGGGAACCATATTAGTGGATCCTGAGGGGTGCCTAACACCTTCCCCTTGGGATAATTTCAAGCACTTAACCTATCTCTAGTTATCAAAAAATGTATTTGTAGTTGACCCATATACGTGTCCTAATGCACCCTAAATCATTAGGTGGCGACTCTTCAAAATTGCAAAGACCTAGTTCCCAAAATGAATGAGTTGTCCTATGCCCAAAATGTCATAAACCCGATTTTTCGATGCAAAGAGGGGAAAAGGGGGCAGGATACTCGATCAAAACCTGGCCGTTGATTTAACAGATCAACGGTCCATACGACCCCTTTCATTTTTTAATTCCTAAGACCACCCTAACCCTGGAATTCTTCACATGCCACCACCTTTGAATCCTCTGGTCTCCTCTCTTCTCTCATCCTAACCCTAATCCCTCTTCAACTGTCACATCCTTCTCCGGTCTTCTCTGGTGAGCACCTTTCAACCCCAAGCCTCTAATGGTTCCTATATTGCCTTGCTCATCCTCTCTGAGGCCTTTAAGGGCCCTGGGCCATGCCGACATGTATCTAGGGTTAATATTTTGGTTGTTCATGTCTTCTCCGGTGTGATTTTGGGCAAATTCACACCACAGTTGTTACGATCTTTGAAGTTTATAGCAAGTTCTTCTGTTTCTATTTGGGTTTCCTTTGAAACCCTAACTTTCGTTTTAATCCCTTAGGTCTGTGCTATTTTTGAGTCTGTTTCTTTCTATGTTTTGCACTATTCTCAAATCTCTTTTGCAAAAATTATCGATTGCGAGTTGTTTTACTTTCTTTTAAAAGTTAGGGTTTTTTGGAACTTTTTCTACACTCCGTTTAAATCAATTCTTCATGTTTAAACCTCTTCCCTTTGCATATCTCGATTGATTCTGTATTTTTCTCTTTTTTCAACTCGTATACATTGAAAACCCCAATGCTTGGTCTTAACCCTGGGTTTTGAGTTTGTATTCGACTATTTGGTTCATCTAATCTATATGTTGGCTTGTTTCTCACGAATACCTGATTTTGTGTGATTTTTACCCTACTATGCTATTAGGGTTTCTGATTTTTCCACTTCTTGTCTACTGTGTGTTTATTCTGTTTGTTCATAGAATTTATGGCAATTTCCCCAAAAATCAGTACTATTGTCCATAGGAATCATTGATTCCCTATGATTGATATCCTTCTAATCTCTTGTGATACTCTATTGATTTTCAACCTCTCAGTCATTTTTCTTGTCTTATTTTATGGTCGATTATGCTGTCAACTGACTCTTATGTTATTTCCTTAATTGGAATATTATGTACCTAGCCTTAATTGCATGTTCTATGCTTGCACTATGCTAAAATTATTTCCTTATATGTTATATTCCATGTATTTTGTGATCTCTTTCCTTATCTATCTTTACCGTTTGAAATTAACTCCCTTAATTAAGGGAGTAATTCTACTAATTTTATACTAATTGATACCTAGTTCAATAATTACTGCTTGACTTTGATTCTTACCTTATTATTCTACTTTGTTTTAGACTATATATATGCTCTCTCATTAACACACACGACACACGAACTCTTGGGTTCAAAAACTATCTTTCATACCAAAAAAACTCTATGCTCTCTCTTGTGCTATTTGCTACTATTCCAAGTTAGCCGGCTGCAAGCCAAGGCTAACCATTTGTGCTCTCTTGTTCTTTCATTCTGCTTACTCTCCTCTTCAGTGGTATTTTCTAGTTTCAATTTAAAGTCCCAAAACAACATGATTCTTTTATTGTTTCAGTTCCTCTTGTTTCTAGTTTGCTTTTATCTATGGTTTTGTTGTGAAATTTTAAGTTAAGAGTTACATTATCGGCATGTTATTATATCTTCCCCTTCCTTTAGATCAGTATATTCCCCTTTATGTGTGTTTTTTAGCATGTCTTATCTCTTACTTGTTGTGTACTTACCATCCTATATCCCATGAATTCCCAAATCCCTATCACCCCTCTATATGGTTGTGTTCTTCATGTCTGGTTTTGTGACTATGCCATTGTCAGCTGTTTCTGAGCATGACCAAATCAGTCCTAGACCTTTGCTGGTTATGTGTTTGCACTCAAATATTCTATGTATCCCAAACCCCAGGACACATATGTGTGACTGCTAAATTTACTTGGTTCTGTGAACTAGATACCAATAAACCTATCCTAAGTTGTTTTGACATCTGTTCATCTCTTAAAACAAGTCTTTGTTTTTCTACTACATTATTTTCAATAGGAAAAAAAGACTTTTTGATAAATACAGTTTCTTACTAAAACCTTTCAACTTGTGTCCAATACTTCTCACTCTACTCTTAGTCTATAAGTTCTGCCCTCTCTAGTATCTGTACTGCCTTGTGATCCTTTTGAGAACCCTCTGAACTCTGGCATACTGAGGCTAGCCTTTCCACACTGCACTTGTTCAATCTTTGGTTACTTAGTGTAGGTGTAAGCACTGCCTCGGATCCTTGAGATTCTTAGGGAACTTTGATGTACCTAGACTCTGATTTATCTATGGAACTGAGCCATATGAGGCCATTGGAGGCTTTGGGGAATATGGGCATAATCATAGGCTCCCTAGATAATAGCTTCTTGATTTTCTATTTTTTTTACTTATGTAATTCATTCATTATCGTGTAATAATTTGTAAACAGATATTGGGGTATTTAGTGAAAAGGGTGGGTAGATACATGCTTTATGAGGTAATACGGGCAGAAATCATGCTCCTAGGACCTTACTTTCAAAATATGTTTGCTTTACTAAATAGAAATCATGCTCCTAGGACTTCATGATTAAATTCGAATGCCTCACCCAGTAAAAACCATGCTTATAAGGTTTTACATTCTGTCATGTTTAGAAACCATGCCTATATGTTCCAAATAATCATGTCTTTAAATCAGATTAAATAATAGATGTCATGTATATATAACCAAATCTAGGATCAGTGTTATGTATGTTTCCATGCCTGCAAATCGTTAAAATCAGTGTTACGTTTAGATATCATGCATATAGGGAGCTCTACTCGTAATTTTGTCTATTAATTTAGTCTAATACATCGACTTGATTATGCCTAGTTCATTTCTTGATTGGTTTTATTAGGTATTAAGCATTTCCTAAAACAAGTTCTTTCAAACTGCCTCAATCTCATTAGATATCATGCCTATAGGTATTAAAGGATTTTTATCTCAAAACCTATTTTGTTTCCGTATTAATATAGACATCAGTATTTTGTGTATAGGCAAGCCTTTAGGGCGCTTTCAAAACTGCATTCTCTAAAACTGTCTCCATCGCTCGATGTTTTATGATCCCAACATGCTTTTAAAAAGAGTCCATAGGCATCTACTAGGGGGAAATTTCTAAGTCTTAAAATGGTTTGTCTGTTTCTACATATTCACTTACATATCCTATTTTAAGACATTGATTTATAAAAGACCTTAACTGTGCTTGAGTCGTGCTGCTTATGTGTTTGTTTGAGGAGGAAACTTTGAGCCTCTTAATTTCTCCCATTATGTGTGGAAGTCCTAAATATTTTGACTGTCGCCTTATGTTTACCGTGAAAATGGTAACAACAATTAAATTAGTTAAATGGGACTCTAAAAATAAGTGATCTATTCCCAAGCTAATTTGTTAAAGCAGTCGATGCTAGTGTTGTGAGTTTTAACAATGGGGCGAAAGATAAACTAGGTAACGAGCGATCCAAAGTGCTTGTTACCCGAGCATAGACTTTGTCGATTGATAGTCAAGGTCGAGCTTGGGTTGTCGGGGATATTTAGGCGTAATCTAACCAGTAGAAATATAATCAAACGGAGCTATTTATAACTAAAATTGAGTTTGTATTATGAATAACAAATGTAAAATGATGAACACGTTTAGAGGCAAAGGGTATCGAGGTATCCTCAGTATCAGTGATAACCAATGAGTTTTTGTAAGAAAAGAGAGATAGAGAGATATTACTCCACTTTGTAGAATTGTGGGAGCAAAAATAGTTGTTTACAAGGTAGTGTGATTCCCCTTTATATAGGAGAGGAAACTCGGAATACATGTATATTTATTTCATGAAATATGAAGATGTGACAGCTTGACTCGACATGCCAGCATGGGCCTGGGATAGGCTGGCCCTGTCTGACTCAGCAACATGCCTTGAGGGCTTCCCCCTTTGTCTATATCTCCGCCTCGAGTCGGACCTTGACAAGCCCCAAAGGAGAGGCCCAAGTTATGGCTTCGTGTCCTCGAGGTCTCGATGTACCTCCTTGAGATGGCTCGAAGGCAGGAAATCGGGTCATCTAATTTCACCGCATATAGATGACCGCGTTTCTTAGAGTGAAGGCGGTGAGGAACGATATGAAATAATTCTGAACCCTTGCTTCTTCTGATGTTTTTGGGTATCAGATATTAAGATGCGTTTCACGTATCGTTCTTGCGGATTTCTACATTGACTTCGGTGGTTGTCCTTCTTTAATGTGCCCAGGGTGCTTTTATAATTACTTACTTCTCTTTTTTATCCGCTTTTGCATTTAAAACCCTCAGCAAGGTTTGCTTCCCGCTTTTTTTTATTTTCGTCTTAGGAATTCAAGTCCCGCCTTTTTTCTTTCGTCTAAGGATGACGAACGGTACAATTTCCGCTTCACAGGAGGTTGCTGGGTCATCCTCCTTTTTTTTTGTCTCGGGTGAAGTGTCTAGTCCGCACCATGAAGAAGAGTGCATTCCGGGACCTTTTGTGATGACCTCTGATTTTAGGGTCGAGAGGCCCTCACCGAAGTTAGGGTGTCGTGAGCCCATGACTTGGTATGTTAGTTCTATAACGGACATAAAAAGAGTGAAAGTGGACTGTTGTTCAGAAGATTCCTTGCTCGTGGAGATCGCCTCTCGGGATCAAGATATTACAGCTAACAAAGCCGCCTTTCTAAGTGTGTATACCTATCCATTTTCCTTGGGGCAGGTAGGGTCGTCCTCGCCCCTGATTGACCTCGTGATTCTTTACTTCTGCCGGAGTTATCAGGTGACCTTAGGTAAAGTCCACCCTTCGTTCTGGCGTGTGGTTTATATGATAAGGCACTACACGAGCAAAATAAATAGGATGCCCTTCACATTAAACCATTTAATCCGGATGTATAGCCCCCGCCTGCTTCGCGGTGGTTTAATCAAGCTTCTCTGTCGAGCTTTGAGGTCCCTTTTCATCCCTACTGAGGAATTGGATGATGCGTGGCCAAGCCGATTCGTTCGAGTGAGGACATCCAATCCGATTCCGGTGAAAAAGATGACGTGCCCTGAGGAATGGAACGTTTGGCGTAAGTGGTTGCAATGCCCTTGTCCCTCTTTAATTTTCTAACTTTTCTTCATTCGTCTGATTCTTCCTTTCTTATTCTCTTAGCGGAGGCAATCTACCCCGGTGTGGTGCCGGACCTTAGGCATTGGGTGTGTTGTTTGCACTAAATCTGCCTGTATTCCGACCAAGTGTGGCAGGATTTGTCTCGATCCCATCAAGAGGTCGGAGACCCTGGTAAGTCTGGAGTTTTGATGCATTCGTGCAATCTGGCATTAAAGTGGCGTTAGTAGCTTTCTATTTTCCATGCTTTTGACATCTTCACTTATGCAGGTTCGGTGAGAACTCTACCAGTGAAGGAGGCACCGTCTATTGGAGGGATGCCCGGATGAATGACAAGGAGGGGAAGAGGAAGGAGAGCCCGCCAATTAGGTTGTCGGCACCCTAAAGGAGCGGAATAGAGGGTTTCGATGTCGACCTTTGGCTACTGAACCCGAGATGACGGAAAACACTCGTGTTGAAGATGAGCGGGAAATTAGTTTTTCTGTACCCTTTGAATGGTGCATGAAGATGGTTGACTGCTAGGCCGTGGGAGTAGACTCTTCCGGACATGGACCCGATGCTGGCATGGCTCGGGTTTGTGGTGGCAAATTAATGGATGGGGTATCGAGCACTGACCTCGATGTAACGGAAGGCAAGGGTTCTCCCCAGACAGGGTCACCTTTGATACTCAGCTGGGAAGAGTCTCTGTCAGGACCCCAGGATGAATCGAAGACGGAGGTTCAGGTTAACCCTGTTGGCCCGCTGGTCATTGTTGCTCCCCAAAGGGGGATATTCTTCAACTTTATTGTGTGCAAGATGAATCTCGCAAGGAGCTTTTCGTGGCAGGAGCGTTGACCGAAGGCGGAGGAAAAATTAGAAGGCCGAAGATCGTTTTTTAGGGCGGTTCTGAGGCATACGTCTTGTCTATCTTTAGTGAAATAGGCAGGCTGTGTGATCGGGTAACTTTACCTAGTACTGTTTGTCGGTTTGGGCTGCTTCGCCCTTTTCTCTTCCATAACTCTTTTGTGCTGTATGAGGCCGAGGTGCTTTATAATCAGGTCCTCGCCTAGTGTAAGGAAGAGGAGAGTCATCATGAGCGTGAGAAAGCTTTCTTCGCTGAACAGGTTGTCTATTCCTTGCTCGCCATCCTTCGAGTTTTTGTTGAATCTCATCGCTTTTAACTCTTTAGGCCCTGACTCACCCAGTTTTAGAAGGACAATGCCTTATTGAGAGGGGATATTTGAGCCAGGGATGCTAAGATCTCCGAGCTAAGCACGATGTCTTCTGAGAGGGATAACCTTAGGCAGAGAATTACCTTGATCGAGTGTCAGCTCCACGATGCAGGGGGGGATAGCAGCAAGTATAAGGGCCTTCATTCCGAGTTGGTGGCTACACTGCTTCGCATCAAAACTGAGGCCGAGGTGCATGTATCATCGCACGGGGGAGAAGCAATCATCGCAGATTCCTGTGTTGAGAGGGCGTCGAAGGAGGTTGGCCCGACATTGCCTCAAACCGTGGGTCATGCTTGCCCGGTTTTCCGAGGGCTGACTGTTGAGGGCGCGTTGGAAGTTAGCTCGAGTGGGGTGAAAAATGGAGGTGGATCCCCGGAGAGGGGGGACGCCATCGAGAAGGGGCCCTCACGGGACCTATAATTACCAAGATGTAACCTTTCGATGCCATTGTATTAGGGATAAATTAGGGCCTGCTATCCTTTTCCGTTGGTCTCCTTATTTGTAGTGCTTCTTTAACTTGGTACTTGTATAAGGAAAATTTTGCAACTTCATTTCCCTTTTTTTTTGATTTAATCAATGATTTGGCGAACAAAAAACCCCGCGCCTATAATATAGCCTTGTGGCCTTTTCGGTCTGGCTCAGGCAAAAGTGCCTCTTACCTTTAGTCATTTTGTCATTTTGCTGCTTCGGGTCATGTCTCTGAGTCGCGTTGCGACTCGAGCTTTATTTGACCCTTGAATTTTTTCCTACCCGCATGGGCTGATAATGGTAGTTTATGCCCTGGGTCGAAGTGACTTTACAGGTGGGTGGCCCGGAGGCTTTATTCGATCGCCGACAGCGGCACTTATGACGTGCCCTTAGAAATTTTGTAGTTTAACTTATTTCGGTTCCAGCCTCCGAGTTTCCTTGCGATTCGAGCCTTAATTGACCCTTAAGCTGTTAGTTTTGGCTTGCGACAAGGGATCTTACGCACCTTGGTCGTGGAGATTTTCAGATATGTGGCTTGTAGGCCTGTTTAATTAACTATTTTTTATCCAATCTCCGAATCGAGTTAGGATCCGAGCTTATTTTAATCCTCGAGTTGTTAATATTTGTTGGCGACAATGGCTCTTATACTTTTTGGTCATAGAGACCTTTTGATATGTGGCCTGTAGGCTTGCTTAGCTGGCGACAACGGCTCTTACGCTGTTTTTGCCCGTGAGCTTTTGAAGGCTTTGTTTTCCGCTCGTTAAGGTCTTTTTGAAATATTTTTGCCTGAGCCGTCGATGGTTCTAGAAGAACCTCTATTTCAAGTTGTAACCGGCGATATTTCGAGCACCTCGAAAAGTTCATAGCCCGTAGTTTGCCTGTTGAAGGAAGCCTATTTTAACCGATTCTTTCTGAAGTGTATTCAAAGTAGTGGCCTACGAATTTTATTTAGCAACGATTGGGAATCCCCGAGTTGCATTTTTTTGGCTGTATTAGCTGTTTTGACTGTAGTCATGTGCGTTTGGCCGTAGCCATTTTTGATCCCTAGTGATAGTTTAGGCGTCCAGATCGAGTGTATACCCTTTCGGTATTCTTAGAAATACGACGTATAGCCTAAACTTTGGGATTTTCATGTCTATTGAGGTCTTATAATTTGTCATTCCTGTTGAGTTCTTATAATTCGTCATGCCTGTTGAGGTCTTATAGCTTTTTTCGGCGACGTAATATGGCAATTGTCGTCAGTCTCCGAGTCATCAAGTTGTTTAAGCGTGAAGACCGCTTCTTGTGAACTCGGAGCTGCGATTTTGGGGCTTTACGAGCCCGAAGGTCTGGTCTGGAGTTGTGCGAGTGCCCTATTGCAGGCATTAAGTCTCCAAATATTTCGGATTCATTTGGAGGAAGGGGGACCCCATGTTGGGGATACACTTGAGATTTCTCTGTCCAGAGAGTAAGGAATTGAAAAGATATCTTTTGATTGCCTGATGTAAGTACGGCCTGATACAATATTTCAATTGAGGCCTCATTTGTCTTATCCTCAGGTTGGAGTTGATCGTGAAAGAAGCCTTGTGGGTTCTTTGGATCCTTCTGGAGAAAAGCATGGATGTCGCCTCATTAAAAATCTTGTTGAATAAAACCCGCTTGTGGAAAAGATTTAGAAGGAAAAGAATAAAACGTCCGTTTAAAGATATTTGTGGGGTTCCATATTCAGCCGTCCTAGAAGTAATTCCTCTTAAGCATTGATACATTCCAGTTGCTTGGAGGTTGTTCGCCCTCCATGGTACCGAGCATATAGGAGCCTTTGCCAATTATTCCGAGGACACGGTAAGGTCCTTCCCAATTTTGGACCATCTTCCATTCATTAGGGTTTCTGGTGTTGAGGATGACCTTCCTTAGAACCAGGTCTCTAACTACGAAGTGTTGTAGATCGTTCTCCTGTTGTATTATCTTTCAATTTTCTGTTTCTGGGCAAACATCTGAACTAGTGAGGCTTCCCGTTTTTCGTCGAGTAGTTCGATGGTCATTGCCATGGCTTCGTTATTTGATCCCTCGCTGGTGTGTTGGAATCTGGCACTTGGATTTTCGGCCTTCATTGGTATCAGTGCTTCAGCGTCATATACTAGAGAGAAGGGCGTCTCGCCGATGCTTGATTTCAAAGTTGTTCGATATGCCTACAGCACTTCGGGCAGTTTCCCTCCATTTCCCTTTGGCACTTTCCAGCTTCTTTTTAAAATTTTGAATGATGGTTATTTGTAGATTCGGCTTGGCTGTTTGCACACGGGTGATATGGCGTCGACAGGATCCTCTTGATTTCGTTGTCCTCAAGGAACTATGCTACCTTGCCTCCAACAAATTGCCTCCCGTTGTCGCACATTATTTTGGACGGGATTCCGAGTCGGCATATGATGTGTTCCTATATAAAATAGATGACTTCCTTCTCTCTTATTTTCTTGAAGGCCTGCACTTCCTCCCATTTTGAGAAATAGTCAGTCATAAATAAGATGAATCTGGACTTACCTGTCGCCATTATCAAAGGGCCGACAATGTCCATCCCTCATTTCATTTATAGCCATGGTGATAAAATGGAATGCACCTGTTCTCCAGGCCAGTGGATCATAGGGGCTAACCTTTGACACTTGTCGCATTTTTGGACGAATTCCTTGGCATATTTCTCTATGCTGTCCAAATAGTAGCCCGCCCGGATCACTTCTCAGACCAAGGAATCGGCCCTGGAGTGATTTTCGCAGGTGCCCTCATGGATCTCTCGAAGCACGTATTCTGTATCGCCCGGTACCAAGCATATTGCCAGGGGACCATCGAAAGTTCTCCTATAAAGGGCCCCATTTTCGTCAAGTGAGAACCAGGCCGCTTTGGTTCGCAGGGCCCTTGACTCTTTTGGATCCATGGGCAGTTCTCTGTCTTTCAGATAAGTGATGTATTTGTTTCTCTAGTCCCATGTCAGGATGGCGGAGTTGATTTCCGCGTGGCCATCTTCGACCACAGATTTGAACAGTTAGACGACAGTTTCGGGGATAAAGTCATCTTCTTCAAAGGAGGACCCCAAGTTTTCGAGGGCATCGGCCTCGCAATTTTGCTCTCGGGGTATGTGTACTAAAGTCCATTCTTTGAAGCGACGCAACATGATTTGGATTTCATCCAAATACCTTTGCATGTTGTCCTCTCGGGCTTCATAACTTCCGTTTACTTGGATTACAATGATGAGTGAGTCGCATTTTTCCTCCACGATCTTAACTCCCAAACCTTTGGCCAAATATAAAGATACAATCGTAGCCTCATTCTCTGCTTCGTTGTTAGTCAGTTTTGTGGGTTTTATGGATTGTCTGATTATGCCGCCGACGGGCGGCCATAGGACTATACCGAGTCCGAACACTATTACATTCATGGTGCCATCCATTAACAGGGTCTATACACTAGAGGAAGTTCCTGATTTTAATAAAAGCTCTTTCTCTACCTCAGGTACAAGGGCTAGCAAGAAGTCGGCCATGAAATCCGCCAGGATTTGGGATTTAATGGTTGTCCAAGGTTGATACTCGATGCCATACCCTCCGAGTTCGATGCCCCATTTGGCCAATCAAACTGATAGCTCCGGTTTATGAAGTATACTTCGGAGGGGATAGGTTGTCGAGACGCAGATAAGGTGGCACTAAAAATAAGGCTTCAGCTTGCGCGAGGCGCTTATTAGCGTGAGCGCCAACTTTTCTAGGTGGGGGTACCGAGTTTCGGCGTCCCCCAAGGTGCGTCTTACGTAATAAATTGGAAATTGCGTACCTTGCTTTTCTCAGACCAATTCTCTACTTATCGCTATTCCGGATAGTGCCAGGTACAAATATAGTATTTCATCATCCTCGGACGTGCGCAGCAATGGCGGGCTAGACAGGTATCATCTCAGTTCCTCCAGGGCATGCTGGCATTCTGAAGTCCACTCAAAGTTGTTCTTCCTTTTAAGCAGGGATAAGAAATGGTGGCTTTTGGCTGACAATCTTGATATGAATCTACCTAGGTCCGCGATCCGCCCCGTTAATCGCTTAACGACTTTTAGGTTATTAACCATCATAATCTCTTGGATGTCCATTATTTTATCGGGATTGATTTCGATCCTCCTGTTTGAGACCATGAATCCTAGGAATCTACCTGAGCCTTCTCCAAAGGCACATTTCTCAAGATTAGCTTCATGTTGTAGCTTCTGAGGATGTCAAAGGTTTCCTGCAAATGGGTCAAATGGTCCTCTACGCGCAGGGACTTTACTAGCATATCATCAATATATACCTCCATTGACTTTCCTACCTAGTGCTTGAACATTTTTTAACTAGCCGTTGATACGTTGCTCTTACATTTTTTAGCCCGAAGGGCATTACATTATAACATTATTTTCCGTATTTTGTGATAAATGAGGTTTTTTCCCTATCTTCGGGGTTCATCTAGATCTTATTATATCCCAAAAAGGCATCGAGAAAAGTGAGGGTCTCGTGGCTGGTCGTAGCATCAATCAGGCGATCGATATTGGGTAGGGGGAAGGAATCTTTTATGCATGCCTTGTTCAAGTCTTTATAGTCTAAGCACATTCTTAGCTTATTCCCCTTTTTAGGAACCATTAATACGTTAGCCAGCCATTCGGGACACTTTACCTCCCCGATAGATCCAATTTTAAGGAGTTTCGCCACTTTCTCTTTGACGAAGGCATGTTTCACCTCGAACTGCGGTCTCCTTTTTTGCTTCACGAGCTTGAACTTTGGGTCAATGCTTAGTCTATGGGACGCTATCTCCGGTTGGATACCTGTCATATCCAAATGGGACCATGCAAAGCAATCGATATTATTACCTAGGAATTGAATAATTCTGCCCTGAGTTCGGCGGTCAGCCGCGTACCTAAGTATACCTTGCGATCCAGGAGGTGTTTGACCAAAGAAATTTATTCCAGCTCCTCGACTATTGACTTGGTCGCGTCTGATTCTTCGAAAGCTACGAAGGTTCGAGCTGTGAAGAAGTCTTCCTCGTCGTCTTCAAGGGTCTGTGCGCTTCACTCCCTGTCCAAGTCGGGTATGCGGGAATTGTCGTCTCGTGGTGTACCGCAAACATTTCCCTTGCTTATTGTTGTTCCCCATGTATGGTTGTGGTACCGTCCCTGTTAGGAAACCTTCTTACCTGGTGCAAGGTCGAGGGCACGACCCTTATGTTTTGTATCCAAGGTCTACCAAGTAGGGCATTGTTTTCATATCACTGCTGATGACCTTAAACTCTGTGTTCTGGGTCGTGCCGGATGTGTCGATTGGGATAATGATTTCTCCCTTCATTTTCTTTCCCACCATGTTGAAACCGTGGAGGACCCGAGAGGTGGGGATGACTCGATTAAGCAATCCTAGCTATCCCACTACTTCTGACCTGATTATGTTGACCGAACTGCCAGGACCCATGAGCACAAGCTTTATTCTGGTGTTGTTAGAAAGGAATGAGATGAAAAGAGCGTCGTTGTGCGGTTCCATCATAGCTTCGAGGTCCTCATCACTGAATACGAGGATTTCTTCACGTAGGCGCTCCTGTGCTGACCCTTCTTTTGTAGCGGGTGTCCTTGCTCGCTTGGAGGCGAGCCCTCGGGGGACGTCAGCTCCCCCAATGATCATATGGATGGGGGCTTCTCGATTTATGTGGGAAGTTTCGCTGACTTGTTGTGCGTCCTGTTAGTACGCGTTCGCTAGTATTGGTCCGAGATGTTATCGGGATCCTGTAGTGGTGCTCTGGCAGCCGGGATAGCTACACCATTTTCCTCATGATCTTCGAGGTGGTCGTTCTCAGCTCTGTTCAATGAGCCAGACATTTTTACCTGAAATCAAAGGATCTTGGGCAAGAAAAAACGTGAAAGATGATATGTGTTTGTGTAATGAAACTAGCAAGCAAATAATCACTATTATTTTTATCCCCACGGTGAGCGCCAAACTGTTTACCGTGAAAATGGTAACAACAATTAAATTTATTAAATGGGACTCTTGTCACACCTCCTTTTTTCATATACCCGGAAGGGGTATAAGGGAGTTTTTCTTATTAAAGGACAATCGAAAATGGGATTTATTATTAAAAGATTCAGAGTCGCCACTTGGGATAATTTATGGTGTCCCAAGTTACCGGTTCAAATCCCGAATAGAAGAAAAGATTGACTCTGTTTTACAGTCTACGAACCTGAAATCCGGGTAAGGAATTCTGTTAACCCGGAAGAAGGTGTTAGGCATTCCCGAGTTTCGTGGTTCTAGCACGGTCACTCAACTGTTATTATTGGCCTATTGTCTGATTTTATTTCAAGTTTTAAACCTATGTGCATTTTTAACTTTATAGCCGCTTTTATTTATTTTTTAAAGAAGATTGCAACGTCATTTAAAACATGTGTTGAACCACGTCACATAAATGCACCCGCACTCCGCAACACATTTTATATAACATTTTTGATATTTGGATTTGGGTCATACAAATGTGAACCCGATTTTAGGAAGGTAAATTATTAATATAACGTGCCTAAAGCAACTATGCGTTTTCAACTTTGCGATGGCCATTGAAAATTCAACTAAATTGCACGCCTCGATTTCTAAGGATTAAAACATTAAGTAAATGAGGGCCACGCATTTGAGATTTTATTTGGCGTGGCGCACCTCAATTCCAATTCTAAAAGGGATTTCGAATTAAACTTCGGAGGGCCAAAAACTACTTATATTATCTAATATGGCTCACCTGAATCTATTTGAAAAGAAAACCAATTAATTAACTAAGGAAAATTGAGGAACTTCTACTTATTTAAAAAAATCTCAAGTTTACTATCTAATTATCAAACCTTGAATTACCGTTTCCTTCTGTTTTCAAACTTGGGCCCAATGAGCCCAAAAACCTTTCACAATTGCAAATGCGCATGAACCACTGATGGCTTAAAATAAATCCCAATAGCAGGCCCAGTTCGGGAAACATGGCAACTGAAAGGTGAGGACTCAGTTTCGAGTCCTTGTGAGTCCAAACCAACTCAACATAGAAGTTAGGTTCCAAACTATTATGCCAACTCAGAATACCCATCAACTGATACCAAACTAGAAACATTGAAATTGATTTAGCAAAATAAATCTTTGATTTTTAACGGTAAGACACCAATTATCAACTACCAACTACCTACATAATTTCAGATTTAACCAATCATTCAATTATCAAATTCAAAATCAGTTTTCATATATTTTAGCATGAATCTCAACTTTAACATCAGAAGGGATCATGCTTGCATTTAATTTTCCAAACTAAATCCACAAACAAACATAAGAAGTCTATGCCCAATTAGACCATTAAAAAGGCTGTTTTAACTAAATGCAATACTGCAATGCTTTTCAAAATGCAAAGCATAATCATGGACCACACCTCAATATGGTAAATTTTGATTTCAAACATGGAATACTAATCGACACCTTTAAGCAGTTTTCTCCTACAAAATGTTTAACATTTCGTTCATACAAATAGAACTCAAATACTATTACAGTGCCAAACATTCTAAAATTTAACACTCAATCTAAATAGCCAAACCATCCTAAGCTACTAACAAGAACCAGTAAACCAACACAACCAAGAAACTAAATTACAACAAAATTGAAGAGTTTAATCACATAAAACAGTAGAAACTAGCATTAATTACATGAAGAATTAATGTTTCCATTTAAATTTCAACTTAAGTGTCCAGATCTTCACACATACTAGTCAGGATTCAATCCCATGATAGTTTAAAGGTATACCTGGAAATTGCAAAAAGGAAAAGAGGTGAGGAAAATAAACAGATGCAGCAGTAGAACCCAGCAACAGGAATTAAACTAGCAAACCAACCTCAAACCCAGAGAGTGAAGTACAGTAGTCCAGAAATCAGTCTCAACCAAGCAATGACCCAGAAAACCTCAAACTCAAATTAAAACAAGATTCCAAACACTGAATTAGCTAAGAATAAGATTTCAAAAACACCAAATTAAACCATATTCAAACATGTATGAATCAGAGATTGCCCAGAAAAACCTCAATAATTAAAGAAAGAAACTCAATGGAACAGTAGCTTTCAATCCAATTTTCAGTCGTTTTATTTTTTGGAATTCTATCTCTTCATGTTTGCCTTGAATAACAAGGTAGTGTACCTTTATAAGCAAGGAAGTAGGGCATCACTTAGGAATTAGTTTTTGCACTTTAGCCCTTTTTGAATTTTTATTATAGCCTAGATATCCTTATTCAACTATCAGATTTTCTTATTAAGTCCCTACCCCAGCTTCTAGGAAACTTCCATTTCAATTATACCAAGATTCCCCTAAGCAGACTACCCAAATTACCCCTCAAGCCCCTAAATATTACTCTTAAAACCAACCCGGGTCAAGTTGAACTAGGACCCAAACCCTAACCTGCCAATTGGGCTAACCCTTCTTCTTTGGGCCTCTGAACTTTTAGAACCCAATCAAATTAATGATAAGCAAACAAAGGAAATATTTGTGTGATCTCTAAACTCAGAACTTAACTAACAAATGACGGTTTTTTCCTTAAGCCAAAATACCAATTTGAAAGTAACACTAATTTACCAGTTTATTAACAATCTAATCCTAAACTATTTATCAAAAAAATTTAGCATAAAATCAAGCAGAAAATCGAGGACATTAGCTAAGATTTGAAAAGAAGAACTGGAGAAATGGGAACAAATACGCAGACACATGCGGAACAAACTGTCCCCAAAGGGTAACTAGACTCAATATTGATTTCACTCAAAGCATTCTAGAGAAGAAGAAAAAGAAAAGGCGGGGCAGAAAGACAAACAAAAATCGAAGAAAGAAAGAAAAGACTTATTGATTTAGACTCGAAATCATCGGATACTTCTGATTTAACCCCAAAATGGTGTAACTCGCATATTCATTGGAAAGAACACAGGAATAACATCATTTTGAGATCAACCAGACTTTGAACACTCAAAGAATTATGGAGGAATGATATTGCATGGCCGAAGTTGACTTTGAACTAAAAGGCTCGAACCCTATATTCTATGATTCGAGAGGTTCTAGCCCTATTCGAGGAAAGTGGAGTGAGGATTTAGAAAGAGGAGAGTAAGGGGGTTTTGGAGTGTGATTTTGATGGCAAAAGGGGGTGGCGCCGCCGTGTTTGGGGGTGGTGAGAATCATGGTGTCTATTAGGGTTTGGGGAGGTTGGTCCCTGAAAGAGGGAAACGGGGCTGGG